>JAPYZT010001977.1:0-18157 GCA_030522965.1 Tryphoninae sp. A BG-2022a | reverse complement strand
CTCGAAATCAATGTACCAAACCGTAAGGTCCCCTTGTTAGATATATCTGACAAAAAATCGTAATAAGCATCGATGAAAATCGTCAAACGAAAGATTTTACTCATTCAGTTTCCCTAACTTTTCAGTCGACGGAAATATCAGGATTAATGACAGATCGGTAATATAACATCTATATTAATATCGAAAATAATTTCAATAATAACGATAATAATAATGATCGTTTTTCATAACCGATAATAATGCAATCGACAATTGTAGATATTTGCGCACGATATTAAATTCCCCGAATTTAATTCAGATATGATAATACAGCACGGAATAATCTCAAAATACCCGAAATAAAAATTAATTCATATCGAATTATTCGCTCCGATGAGGAAATCATATAAATCCAACCATATCGTGAAGTGTGAACACTTTTAAGCCAATAAAGTCATTCGGATATTGTCGAGAATTCTCTGAACGTGAATTCTATTTTTGACAATTTATAATTTACTTTGACAAGTTTTATTAATACTTATCGTACAATATAATTTGTACGAAGAAGAGATCAAACACTTATCAAGAGACAACAGCGTAATTGTTAACGGTAGAAGCTCCGAGATCAACCACACACGACCTATATGAAATTATGTTGCGGCTGGTTGGACGCTTATCCAGTATGTGACGTTGGAGATTGTGTACCGTAGTCCAGATATATAGAACGTGTGATAACCTCGCAGTGACGAGAAACGCGTGCACCCATTATAAAGAACATCCCTGCCCAGCTCATCTCGACCGGATATCCGGTTATTGTCGACCACCTCACGTTTCTCGAAGCCTCAGATGACGTTCAGCAAATAATGTCAGGACAGCGTAAACCAAACCTTGAATTTCTAACTTCCAACAGTTCGCCATCGAAACTCACCTAAAATTGCGAAATTTTCATCCCTTCGGGAATCTACCCCTAAAACATCTAATAAAAAATTGTTTCGATAGTTATTCTGTTCGCGTTTTATAGCAGCAAAAAAGTTGGAATTTAGGATGTTAAAAAAAGTAAGAGAGAATAGCAGACGAGAAATGCAGTATGCATTTGGAACTGCACAGTCAAGTGTTATTAGAAGTCGACAAACGTCATCGCAATGCTCGGATGTAAATAAACAACGAGACGCATACACAAGGCAAAAAATGAATAGAAAGGTGATAGAACGAAAGATAGGAAGAGAAAGAGAATGTGGTTTGAGGGAAACTGCGGAGTGTCGTCGTAGAGCGATATATACAGAGGTGAGGATAGAGGGGAAAGATGCGCTTTATGGCAGAGAAAGGAGAAATGGGGTCGATTCACAAAGAGGGTGCCGTCGCGGGTTGCCGCGCGCAAAAGGAGATTTCTTGAATCTTGGCACAACTTTGACTCTGTCAAGCTTGCCTTGGTTTCCATAGCTCCGTTAGACCAGATACACATACATGTTTTATATAACACATATAAAGACAACAGAGCAGAAAGTACAGATATAAGGAAGAATTGCTGCTCTCGTTGTCAGCGTGCTCTTTCTGACTCTACTACAGGAAGGAGCTAGTGGATGAGTGGAACAGCGTGCTCAAGGGTTGAGTCGGAGTTCACATCTGCGAATCTTGCGAGCTCGTAAGTCCTTTTTGATTTCGATATTTTCAATAAATCGACTCTTATGTAAGATAGCGATGGAATAATTTTTCCTTCAGTCAACCTGAGCATCGATATTTATTTTCAATGGTTCCTGGTTTTGAGAAGGATTGACCAATTTTGATAATCTGAAATGTCAGCTTGTTTGCAATTTTTACCAATTTTTAATTCATAGTTGCCTGAGGAAATTTGTTCGAGAGGTGGAAAAAACATTTCATATATAAAATGATTTTAAGAGTATATTTTCATCGGAAAATGTTCGTACAACCCGAAAATACTATCATTGTGCACAAATTTCAAGTTTTTCAGTAAACATTTTGAAGCTTTGATCATTCGACAAATGACAACAGAATTTTCAATAGAACCTTCGATTAATTTGTAATCAATGACACATTTTTGCCCGAATAGAGTCATAAAATCTATTTTAACCCTTTGAGCTCTAAGGACGCATATATGCGTCAGTCTATGCGCCTGCGGACCGCATAAGCTTGAAAGTACTCAGGTCTCAAAGGGTTAAAGAAAAGTCTAATTGCTGTATTTCTCGAAAACGCTTATATTAGTGTACATTGCACTTGGACTTGTACGTCACATCGGAAAACAATCGGGAGTGCTTTATTTCTCTTGTAAATACTAAGCAAGACACAAACCAAGAAAGTGACTCTGGGTGAATTGTCGCAGAAAAAGTGATAAACGATGATACATTGGAGAATAAACGTAACGACTATACATATCTGGATGGTTGTTACGATGATCCAACATAAGAAAAGAGACGAAGGATAGAAGTGGGGTAAGAATAAAAAAAGAAAAACATTAAGATACGCCTACACCCCTGTTAGTACTGACGAAAACAAATCGTCCACTGGAGCGAAAGAAACGCTCGTGAATAGATCGGGGAATGGAGAATGGAACGTGAATTGTGAGAGCGAGGGCGAGCGAAAAAATGCGAGAAACGAGGGAATAAGAGAATAAGAAAGAATCGTTGCACGACGCGCGCGTGGCTGAGTCGTCGAGTACCACAAGTGAAATGAGGCAAGGGATGGAAGTGGATGAGAAAGAAGAGGATGAAAAAAGGAAGAAATGAGCGGGGGTAGAAGCGAAGATAAGAGCAGGAGGGTTGTGCGCGCTGATGGTTATGTACCGAAGTAAAATGGTATGGAGGATGAAGAGAGGACGAGAAGAGGATAAGGGCGAGAGGGAGAGAGAGAGTGAAGAAAAGAGAGAGAGGTGCCATAGGTCGAGGGTGAGAGTTCGGTGTCAGTCGTGTCTGACAAGAGGGGCACGCTTCTGCAGTAATGAACCGCTCTCCTGTTTCCTTCTCTTCCCGCCTCCTCGCTGCTACTAAAAATACGATGACGTCGACAACGGCGACGACGACGGCGAAGGTGAAACACTCGTGAAAAACTGAATACAACACACGGCCTTTCACAGGAAGGTCGTGTGTTGTATTCAGCAAAAAGGTCCAGGTTAGAATGGAAAAGACTCGAGAGGATGAGGTCATTTTGTATTTATACGAGAAAGGCTGCGTTGTCTGGTTATACACGCGTTTGGCTCACTCGCAACAAAACTGTCAAGTCATCGGAGAAAATACACAGAGGGCGTTCATCATTATGTAACTACGTGTCGGAATGTTTTTTTGTTCGTCATTGATTTTAACCAATTTCCAGTCTTCTACAAAAGCCACCAGAATCATAATATCGTTTCAATATTTTTAGCTTTTGCAATGATTAAGAAGAAATTAATCCAAATGAAGATAGAGGGCTCTATTAATTCGGTGAGTATTCACAGTGTTTATAACGCGTTAAACGCTCATAAACATTGACATCGTATCGTCGCCCCGAAAGACACCAAGGTATTCGCAGTCAACAATGTGAGCGTGTTACCTTCGTGTCTTCGGGGTGAACGTAATTGCGCGAGGTCGTGTATCCCTCCAAAGTTCACCCCTCGGTATGGAATCTCAGACTCGCGAGAGCCCACCCGTTAATTCGTGCACGCGTGGCTGTATATCGGGTCGAACACGCGACCCGAGGGATGTAAGAGCCCCTTCGAATTTTGCCTGAGTACATATACCCGAGCGTATATGCCAGCTGGCAAAGAGTACGAAACACGGAAGGCTCGGAGATGAAAAGGGGTCGTAGAGCGACACGCACGATTTCTGTCATCGGAGTTTAAACCGGGACTGCGTTAACGGACGAGAAATTTCTTTTCGTTTTTGTTAACTCAGGCACTGATTTTGAACTTTGAAATTGCCTACTCACGTCAGACGCACTTTCGTATAATTAGGAATTTAATGGAATGGGACGTGTGTCGCGGCAATAGATGAGAACACTCTTGTTTTACGTCGAATAATATGGAACTATCCTTATCATAAATATAATCAAATTTCTATGTATAAGTATTGATTCATGAAAATAGAATTCCACCTATATTCACCCTGAACTCTCTTATCGAAATTTAATTAAAACTTAAAATTGAAACTAACGATGCAACATTGAAATTAATACCTATATGTAATTTCAACTGACAATAAGAATAATATATTTTCAATTCAGATAAAAAAAAAAGTACGTTTCCATTGTGACAAAAATAGGATCATGTCCATTCTTTATGACGATAGTGACCGTCGCCAACCCGAAGATATTCGATATATTTTACGACGTCTCTGGGTTATTCTTATCTTGACCCAATGTAAAATTCAGGACGTATGGTATTCGCATACGTTATACCAAAAATATGTATATATACATTTTCCGGAATAAAACAGGTATGTATACCATTGTTCGGGAAAGTTCGTCTCACACTGCAGATACAGGTACGTACAAAAAGGATATATATATATATATATATATATATATATTGAAACATATATGGATATACCTTAAGATACGAAATAAGTCGATAGATAAGAGATATCGATATTCCCGAAACCATTGGTTAGGTAAAGGAAAGGTTGGTCTGTCTTGTCTGACTCCCTGTTCTTTAGGCCTCGTCCTTTCTCGTCTTCGTGACACATATATAAGGCATGTACTGGTCAAACGCGTCAATCGGACCTACACATCAACCGTGACCTCGTAACTGTTTCAATCTGGCCAAAAGTAGGATATTCTTGTACGTACGAGATGTTCGAACGAATCAATTATTTCGGGCGACCTTTTTCTGACTTGCTACGTACGTACAGAATCTCCCATGTCGATCAATCAGTACGAAATTTGACTACAAATCTAATAAAAACCTTCGTAGATTCCAGATCAGACATTAACGTATTCGATAATTATCAATATTGTATATTGGTGGAAGAATATTTTTTTTGGAGACATGGGTAAAATAATGTACGCAGCGACGTGTGAAATAATAAAATCGATGTTAACCGTCTATGACCGCGTGTAACTTTCAGGTCACATTTTAAGGTATCGATATTTTACCAAATAATTTTGTCTTTTTTCATGAGAAAAAAACTAGAATAGATAACTTAAAACAAAAATTCGGCTCATAGAGGGTTAAAAACGTTATTTGGTGCATCATGCATGTAATACTTGAACTTGATCCTAAAACTTGTTTTTTAAACAGCAGACATATCAATATTGCGAAAATATAAAATATTATTGAATTGCCTAAACAGTAATTGCACTTTTTAATCCTGGCTACTCTACAAGTCTATCCGTGAGAAAAAAAGGTGCTGACTTTTTGGCTAACTTAATATATATACATACATCAGGTATTTCTATCTATCAATATATCTGCTATCCAATCCCTTTTTGGACACACCCATTTGTTCGAGTCATATTACAATCTCAAGCGGAAAGGTCCTTCCAGTGATTTTTTTTCCTTTCGTACGAAATTGTCTCACGATCCCTTTTCTTTTTCTTTTACGGCCTGTCTATCGTAGTGTCAATAACGACCGAGGGAGAAAAAAAGAAATGGGCGAAGGGACTCTTTCATCGTCCTACGGAGCTACGTAATCGAGCAGTAAAACTATAACCTTAAGGGATACGTACGATAGTACGACCCCGAGGAAACGCGAGAGGAAAAATAAAACAAGGGAGATGAATAAGATCGATATTTTTCAAAGAGAGGGGATGAAGAAAAGAGAGAAAGTAGGGATTATAAGGTACGGTGTAAAATACTGAGAGCCGTGGCCAAAGTTTCTCTCGCGTGTCGTACGCCTTAACCGCCGCAAGTCCCCTCAGCCTCGTTCATTCCTAAAAACCGTATCCGAACAAAAACTTCGGCAAGCGTGCAGGACTTTCTCGTATAATCAAACACACACGGCATAAGAATAATGAGCGCTCCGCTACGATAGAGCGGGTCATTCGTCATAAGTAAACGTCGACAATGCAACAAGATCTCTACCACCCATTTGCACCATTCACTCGGATCATAATTCTCAACGTAAAGTCTACAAAAATGTATGAGTTCTGAAAGAAAGAAAAAAACATTTCTTTCACGCAACACGAAAATTACTCCACATAAAATATATCAGAGGCATGCGGTGTATTTGACTTTTGACGAATCGCGTATGCGACGTTAAATTCAATTATCACTTTCCAGACGAAATTAATTTTATAAAAAAGAAATTCTAAAATAACAATATATAATTTTTGTGTCTAACGAAAAAAACGTCATAGATTTGAGAGACTTCGTAGTAATACAATTAGTAACGAAATAATATACGACGATAAAAATTGTATAAGCTATTCTGCTCGAGTTGGCGAACGCGTTTTCGCGCAAAGACGAATGGGAGAGCAAAGCGAACGGAGGAACTACAGAGGAAAGACGTCGTGGTCTCGAAAGCAAAGGAATCTATATACGTGTACGGGTTCGTCACGAGCTAGGCACCGAGCTTAATGAGGTACCGACAGAGAAAGAAGGAGAGAGCGAGAACGAGAACGTGGAGGAAGGTGTACGAGTTCCTTATAGATATAGAAGGAAGGTACTCCTAGTGTCTCGGGTGTCGTGATGAGACACGGAAAAGCCGAGGACTTGCGAGTCTAAAGGGGAAAGGGGCAGAGGAACTCGGAGAACTCTCGGGACGTCTCCAGCCAAGTACTTGCAGAAAGAGGCAACTGCAGTGCAGTGTACACTAATGCTGGCTAACGGAGCCTCGTACGTACGTTGTACGTGAGAAGAAGCGAGAGAGATGAGTTAGCTATGGGAATAAACAGTCCCGCTTATTTGGTCGAGAAGCGAGGAGTAAGGTAAAGCTACGTATATAGAACGACGTATAATATGCGTGTGATAAAGTCGAAGAATATGGACCTGGTCGTAGTAATTAACCAGGGGATATCTCTGCTACAAGTCAGTAGGGGTCGATTATCGTTTGTTGGATGAGTTCCCAAATAATTGGACTTTGCTTATTTGTAAATCTTGTTTTTCTATCACTCGTATTTATATCTAGAAATTTGTTGTAACTCACTCGTTGTTCCGAGTATTATTTAGTGCATCGTATACGGATGGAATGATAAAGAGGAATGGTGGACACTATAGCGATGTTCTCTTTAAATTTTGACACTCGACTGACCTAATTGCCCTCGTCAAAGTGAACAAGGGACGAGATGCTTTGAACGTAAACAAAAGACCGCGACATTGGGCTTGCGAACGACCTAGAGAACGTTTTACGTACTTCGTTGTATGAACTAGTGCTTGACGCATGCGCGAGAGCCGCGACATCTATCAATAAACGCAGCAATTTCAGGAACGGCGATGTAAAGGGATTTCGCCCTTACGTGTGTAGGCGATCAACTGTGGCAAGGAAATCGATAATTCACCCTCGTTCTCTACCCACACTCGTTATTGTTTCGATCTGACTTGACATACTCGCGTCCTTGCGCAATATTCATAGGGTCTGAATTTTGTTTACACATAAAGTCGCTTTTATGTATACCCTGTGGAGCGTCGAAGTTTCTTCTTCACGATTCAAACGAGTATTGGGACTGTCCTTTGCGCTGCTTGCGATTGTCATGACAACGTGCGCGTGGGACCGTATTCGAGCTACTGCGCATCCCGAGGTACCGCCTACAATTTACTGACACCCAGACACCCTGTACGCCTGTCACTTGGCATTACTACGGTAGCCAATGCGCAAACGACCGAATTTGGTCTACTGCGCATTCAGGATTGGAAATTACGATCGATGTGAGTACAAACAATGAGAAACGATTTCTATTATTTTCATTATGAATCTTGTATAAGCTTTTTTCTGAACGACTTTTTGAGGATTGTTAATTCACCGGGAAAGTTTGTAGAAATTACTTATTCAAGTGATATGTCGACCATAAATTTATGAATAAATAAGTATCAAAGTTCGTTGATAAAACACTTTATAGACTTCGATTCTAGATCGTCAATTCTCGTGTCGAGTATATAAAACGTGCTTTACCATACACGAGTCAATAGTAAGTAATCTAACTGAATTGTTTATCGTATGAAGAGAAAAGAATACGCTCACCGCGCAGTGAATATAAAATGATTGTCGAACGATCACGAGACAATCGGTAAATATATGTACACGTTTACATGTTCCCAAGTACAAAGCCTATATCACCTAGTCTCTATAGTATTACACTGTCAATGCGGAAATGGAATAGCGACGATATATTCGAATAAAGTATCAATCATCCTTTCATTTCTTCGCGCTCGATTCACAATTTTCACATATACAGGAGCCATTTCTATTCGTACCTATTTTTCCGAGCCAGGCACTTGTAAGAAACACTAAAAAAAAGTGAAAGACGTAGAATTTTATTCGCAAGAATAAATCCAAGTCTCTTTTTCTTCAATTTTCAACGGATCTGTTTTCTTTTTTGGGAACTTTTGTCTTTTAACGAAAGTCGTAGGAGCGTACAACTGGTTCTCCCCCTCACACTCCCTCCCTTCCTCCCCCATGCCCGTTTGGCTTTGCTCGGGCGCTATGGACCTGTCTCGCGTTAGTGACGGGGCCGACGGCTCTGCATACAAGACATCTCCATTTGGATGCTTCCTCTTTCACCCTGTTACGAGCGAGTCAGCCACTATCCCTCCACCTGCTCGACGTTCTTCCTCTCCTTTCAGTCTACGACATTCACGAGGGTATAGTCGTTGGTACATCTGACTCCATCTTCTTTCGTTTCGTTCTCGTCTACTCAGCTACGTACTCGGGCCACTTCCTCCATACACACGCAAATATACATACACGCGCCCTTCTCACGTTCGGCCAACTTCAATGACATCTTTTTCTCATCTCTGTATCTTCTCTAGTTTCTTGGACTGCAGTCTTTCTTTTTCTCTCTTTACATACATATCTTTCGACTTTACGTCATCCTGCGCTCCCATCGATAGACTTTTAAGCGTCGTAAAACGTCACTGAAGTGTCGGGCGAGCTCTCGATCCCGGGGTCGAGTGATTGGCAGTTTCCCCAGGAAAACGTTCGGGAGGAAGAAAGACCATGGCCAATCACTGTCTACTTGACTGGCTAATCACTGTATATCCTCCTATCTACAAATTTCGTCCTTCTTATTCTTGGCACTCGAGAAGGACCTATTTTTCGACACATTTCTTGGGTCTCACGCTTTCCACTCCGCGTCTCAAAAAAAAAAGGACTCGTGGACTCTTCCAGATCTTTCGAAGAGCCGGAGGCCAAAAGAGCATACGGTTTAGTCTAGCATAAACTCGAAGCTTCCGAGAGAGGATCATCCTCGTAAGTGATTCTGAAGTGCATTATAAAAGCGGGAGCGTGTCGTGAAAGAACTGTATAGTTTACGCGAATGTAATGGGATATGCCGGCTACATATAGCGCGATAATAAAAGAAATATCCGACGATAATTTTTTTGGCACATGCAACTGCTCGTGTGACAATGAAAGTCGAATAACTTCATCGGTGTACGGGGTATTTCTTACGTCAATTTTTTTAAAAGTTGGAAATAAAAATATTATACGATGAGAAGAATGAAAATAGAAGCGAATCGCTTATTTAGGAGAGTGAAAAAGTATTATATCGAACGAGACATGATTTCGCATTTTAGCATTAAGATTGAGAACATTAAAAGTATCGATATATCGGCAATCTAACTAACGTCATCGGGGAACAAAAAATAGAACGTTTCGTCGCAAATTGCATAATTTTACCATCGGTGGATCGATGGTAAACCAAGAAATTCCAGGTCTCCTGGAAGAAAGACAGAGAGTTGAATAAAAAGAAAAAAACGAACTTGATGAAGGGAGTGAGAAGAAGCTGCTCTTGAGGAAAAGTTTCCGTTGGGGCATATGCGACGTAAACGAGGGAACAAAAGAAACCGAGACGAAAGGTAGAAAAGAAAACACGTTTTATCATCGTTTTCTTTTGAAGCTACAGTTTCACCCTTTAATGGTCTCGCCCTAATGTTCGGCAAAGGAACGATTTAGAGACTAAAACGAAACCTACAGTCAATGAGCACTCGTGAAGAATGCGCGCAAAGCAACACAAAGGTTTGCCGTTGAGACGCTAGGGGAAAAGAGACGATGTAGTTACCAGAGGAAAAAAAAAGAAGTGAGATAACGATACGCGTTTTGTGCGACGAGGAAAAATCTTGTTTTATGACGAGTATTTCTCTCACTTGGCGATGTCGAACTCCCCGTAAAAATACATAAAGAAGGAAAAATAATATTTGACTAAAATGTTATGGGTCGGAATCGATAATCGTCGATATCGATCATAAAAAATGTATTTCTATTTTATTCTTTAACCTTTTCACGTCGAATTCTCTCAGCCTGTATAGAATCGTTCCTTCGCCGTGGGAACTGTTCCAAGAAAGACATATAACAGTACCTATATTCCTTGCCCTGTGTTTTATCCAAGAGCGAGAATTTTCGCGTGCCCCGAGCGCGAAACAGCGAAGTAAGGAAAAACCGAATCGATCAATATCCAACTATTTCACTGAAAATAAAGAATATATTCCTGAATAAAATAAATTTCGATAAGATCGTATTTACTCCTATAAAATAATTCATATTTCATTAAAAAACAAACGATCGATACATTTATCAAAGTTGATAAAAACGTGTAATTTCCAAACTAATAAATTACAACGTAATTTTCTAACTTGAATGAAATTTATTCGCTTTCCGTTTTGCAAAGAGGTATTTGCGTCTTCGTCTTCGACATTCCAATCTATCACCACTTTTTGAAGCACTTTCTGAAGATAAATTTTCCCTCGGAGGCTCCGAAGACTGCACATCCATAGGAATACACGTATACATACACACATGGAGGTAAGAGGTTGTATTTGGTCGTGAGCCACGGCCGCACGGTATACACTCGACTCGACAATTACCCCCGGCGTTAATTAGAATTCTAACGCAACCTTAGACTCTAGAAGGGGTTGCCTGGCCTGATGATCCCTTCATATGTATATATACATATATATTTATAATATATAGATACATATATAAATATAGGTGTGTATGTATATAAGCCGAGTTCTCAGGCTCTTGCTGTAAGAAAGCTCAGGGAGCTTCCGTACCACGCGACGAGACGTCGGGTATACACGTACATCCGCCATACTCGAAAAGCTTCCTCCATCCCCTCAAGCCCTTACAGCCGCATGCCTTCGGGGCTCTGGCCGTGCAACTCGCAAGCCTAGAGCTCGCGTGCGCGTTATCAAAAGCCGCGCCATAAAGGAGAAGAAGTCCCGGGGGTGCAACACTAAATTATAAATAAAAAATTGTTTTACATAGGCCATGACTCTCGCCCGGGTCGCGTACCCCCTTTGCTCGTAAACACCTGACTCAACCCCTTTTACTTCGTGACCCCTTCAACCCCTTTTCCTCGAACCCTTTCTTCCAACCAAACCCCCCCGAACCAACTATTCTTCGTCCCGTGCCGCGTATAAACGTATAAATGCTATCGTTTCTTATTCCATTTTATTATATAACGTATGGGAGGGCAAGATTTGCGAAAGCAAAGTGTACGACTCTCGTGAGATCTCACCTCTCTCTCTCTCTTTCTCTGTCTCTCTCTCTCTCTCTCTCTCGCTTGCTCTTTCACTCTTGCTTGCTCTTTCTCTCTCTCTCTCTCTCTCTCTCTCTCTCTCTCTCTCTCTCTCTCTCTCTCTCTGGGTACGAGCGAATACAAACGTATGAAAACGCAAAACGATTTATTCAGGCATCTCGTTATGCCAGCAAGTTTTTTTTCCGAGTCCAATAAAGTAGCTTGAAAGGGCTAATACGTTTCTTTTTCTCTTCGTCGTGAATTAAAGTCTTCCGAGTCAGATACGTTGTATCATGAACATTAGTCAACGTTAGTTTATGTCCCTCGTACCGCAAAGGTGTACGGCAATTTTGCACTCGAACGTCACTGACTAATGAGAATGTAACTCGTCGCTAATCACACGATTTTTCTTTTTTTTCTTCGTTAATTCCAACATTCATTAAACGATTATTCCGTCGTCTTTTTTTTTCGTCTTTTCACGCATTTCCGATAATTACTCGCGCTGGACGAACGAACGGAAGTAAACACCGCCATATCCTATGAATTATAAATATTTAGCGAGTTGACGTAAAATCGATAATAACGAAAATATATTATCAACAGATCGCTTAGCGTGCTAAAAGCACGAAGCGCCAAAATGCAACCTCGCAAGTCGGTGCAAACTATGAGATACCCCAGGCTGCCATAACAAAGTTTTGCCAAGTTCGATGAAGCAATTATTTTCAAAAGCGTCGTTCGAGCGCAAATTGCGATACGTTACGTTTCGATGATGGACAGACCTGCATTTCTGCAAAGCACATCAAACAGAGGCGACGTCTTACGAGCGTTCTCGTACGGAGTTCCTTTGATGCACTGGCGCATGTATAATCGGGGAGAGGGGACTCCGATTAATATGAGAGAGAGAGAGAGAGAGAGAGAGAGAGAGAGAGAGAGAGAGTTGAAGCAAGTTGCCTCGAGGGTGGAGTAAGGATCTATGTACCTACAGCGAATGGATGATAGCTCTCGAAGATATCTCGAAACTTCGATTATTGCTATGGCCTGTACGTGCGATATACCGCGAGTTTCTCTATATAACAAAAGCATTATGTTTCTTTGTCTAATGTAGAACCAAGATAGCAATAACCGTTCCAACACAACGAAAGATCTTGCGTTTCATTAAAATTATAAGAACTTTATATGTGAATTATTCGCGAATGTCAAGCAATGAGGCAATTTTATAAACGTGACAAATTTTCATACGAAGAAGCAAATTCCGATGTTGCAACGATTTTCCAACAAATACGGCTTATTTTAACGATTCGAGATAAGCATGCACGTGTACAATGTTTCGCGAGAGGTTTACTACAGCGTTCTCTCGCGACGATGAAACATAAAAACATAATGGAAAAACGTGACGACGACAACGACGACGACGACGACGACGACGACAATGTGCGAGATGCCGACGCACCGGGAAATTTATTCGTCCTACGGAAAAATAAGTCTCGTGCGCCCTGGCATATGCGAAAGGATCGATACGACGCGCGACAAATGGTGGGAGGAGCTCGGGCCAAGAGAATGCTGAGTTGCTTTTGTATCGCTACAAAATAAAAAGCCTCCTCGCATTTCCTAACAATTCAATCCTGACGACATCGAAAATATTCCAAAAAAAGAAAAGAAACATTCGATTTCAAAAACGATCAAATTTATCCAAGAAAACATTTACATCGAGAATTTTTATTCTCCCGCGAATTAAATTAATTAGGAAAATAACGAGCGAGTTTCAATTTCCAGTATTTCTCAAAGTGCCACGCCCTCATTAATAAATACGAGTTTATTTATAATTAATCGTATTTTTATTTTCGTCTCCGACAAAAATGACAGAGGCGTCGAGCAAAAAAGGAATATTAAACGTTTTTTTTTTTTTTTTTCGCTGATGAGAATGCGTGTTGAACTGTGATACGTATGTACAGCCGTTCGTGCGAGGGTGTTCGATCGTGACTTATATGCATGAAACGACAGTGGTATAACGAGAGAGGGAGAGTGAGAGAGAGAGAATGAGAATGCGAGGGGGTAAAAAAATAGCGAGGTGGAGAGAACACATCGATTGTTCTTGCTGACCGCGGTTACGGAGTTAACGAAACACTACAATATGCTATTTTTCCTCCGAGGCTCGATGCGATATAGACATATGCGTGTGAGCGATACGGTGTGTCAAAATAATTTTGTTACAGAGAGTATACAACAAACAAAACAAAAAAAAAATAAAACGAAAAAAAAAACGAAACACACATCGCTCTTCCCCGTGGTGATGAGAATTCGTTGTTTTATTTTTATTTTCAAAGCACGGAAAATCATTAAATGTTGAATATTCGCGCTGGAGCTGACAAATTGATCAATTTTGCATTGACGCGTCTCGACGGGAAAAACAAAATTGGACCGAGTGACGAAAAAAATTTGCGATTTTTTCGAGCCGAAAAAAATGTACGGAGCAGAAAACCGTGTGACTATCGATCGTCCGGAAAATGTGAGAGACGCGGAATCGGGACGTAGGCGCGGTGTTAATGGATCTCGCGTGGCACGAATATTATAATGATGAAATCGCGGCAAAAACGACCTTCGGTCAAACGAGCAATTTCGATAAAACGCTAATTTTCAGAATATCGTATTAATAACGAATAATATCGTTAAAACGTATTAGCGATAGCGATATTTAATTTTACAAATAATTCTTCGCGTCTTCCAAAATATCAAAAATAACAGAAGTAAAACCCTATAGGGACTGGATAGAACATTTATTTTTCCTCGCTCATTATTTCTTACTACACGTTACGGCGCGACTAAACTCGACACAAAAAGTAAACGGAAGGGAGAGAGAAAAATGAAGAAAAGTTTGTTGCTTTCGCGTGTACTTGTAAGCCGTGCAGATGACGCATTCGAGATTAAAAAATTTCGATAATACGCTCGCGCCTGTTGCGAAACGGGAGACGCTCAGACCCGAGAGATACTTCGGGTGAAGACAAAACAGAAACAAAAACGCGAGAAGAAAATTAATACTCGCCAACACTACGGAGATCCGGCACCCTACTCGCAATGATCGCCCGGAAAAATATTAAAAGTTTCTTTTTCCTAGGATGAACCTTAGCAACGCCCAAGCACGTACAAATATATATATATATATATATATATATATATATATATATATATTTAGCAGAGAGAGAGAGGGCGTGAATAAACTATTTCCCTTTCTGCCGTAAGCCCACCGTCCCACCATCCGCCTACGATTTTTCAAGCCTTTTTTCTCTCCCTTCGAAAAGTCCTCCGAACCTCTCTCGGCGTCCGGTGGTACGAAGCTCGTGTGACCCAGGGGAGTATACTCGAGACAAAGCTCGTAGCCTGTGAGAGCTACAAGGGAAAAGCAACTTTTCTCGGAACTTTTATCCACGGCCCGTCTCTCGCTTTTCCTACCCCCAGATGCGCGCAACACGCGCACAAACACACGTGAAAAAGTGTGCACGGACGTTTATCCACCAAGACAAGAGGCGAGGGATTAGAAAAATATATTTCTCGACGGTTCTTCGCAACGACGACACGAAATTGCTTTTGCATCGTGGAAAATTCACGGAAAATAATGAAAATGTAGTGAGCAGTCATCGTGTCGTACGTAAGAATATTTTTCACCCCTGTAAAAACCATTTTACTTGCGTGTACCATGTATATCGTTTAATGGGCGTCTCGACGCGGGTAAATATTCGTCGAAGTCTTAATAATCGATCTTTCGACCTATACGCAAAAATATTTAAGGGAGGAAAAAGCTCTCCGCTGTGGTTCGCAACTTTAAACGAGGGGTGTTCGAGCTTGGGTGGAGAAGCAATTGTTAAGAGGGTTCCGGGGGTATCTCCGTACCCTAGACTGGTATAGGTCATCGAGCACAAGACAGGCGCTAGGGAGAATAAGGGTGCGCCGTGCGGTGGCCTTGCGTGCCGACCTAATAGAATTGGAAAAGACGCGCGAGAGAGCCCCTTATATACGTCCCGTCGTCGTGTTTGCCTTCTATTACACCGTTCTACATAGCTATATACACCAACACACCACGAGACCTACATAGTAATATGCGACGACGAGGTTAGACAAACACTCTTTTATCATCGTCTTTTCCTATTTTTTCTTTCCTTCTTTTTTATTCGGAGGTCGTCGACGTTCCAATAATACGCGTTCATCCCCCACTGGCTCACCTTGAATAAACGTCACGCTCACCCACCCTCTAACGACCGGCCGATCAACGACTTGTCACGCAGACTTGATTATCGACGGGTAGGCAACTCTTTAGGATACGACGTTTATCAAATATACCACGCTATTCCTTTCCATATGTCAAAACGTATTAAGTGTACGAGTATTTATCACCTTGGCAACACGATTCGTAAAATGATAATAACGAATGAAAAATAATAATAATAATAATATGTAAATATACCTGTGGAAATGGAATTTATTCGAAGCTATTACGCGTCAGCAAGATAATACTTAAGTCTCGTTAAAGCGAGATTATCGAGAAATTTGTCGAAAAGACCATTGAAAGAACGATGATATTTACCGGAATTATTCCCCAAATTCCCTTCATCCCTTAAACTTCACATTTTCGTTGAAAATCAGCATTCCCTACTCTTTCATGCACAATGGAGAAAAAGGAAATTCGGCTTTTGGTACTCCAATAAAAGCTGCAAATGTCTGTCAATTGAGAACAAAAGCTCCGGGGTGGGGGTGGGGGGTGGGGGGTGAATGTTTTTCTTGCTTCTTTTTTACGTTGACGTTCGCGTGCTTTTGCAGCGAAGCTTTCGATAAGAAAAGTAGGAGCGAGGGAATCGGAAAAGCGCGAACATTCGCTACTACGTTCACACACATACACACATTTATATACGTATATAAATATATATATATATATATATATATATATATATATACATATATACGGTTGTAGTTGTGTGTATGCGGTTCTATAGTTGAGAGTCCAGGTGGGACTTTTCGTCCCTTTTTGGTTTACACCGGTCGTTTGGGTGTAAGAGAGGGCCGCGGAGTGGCCATCCCCTGTCGTTTCCAACAGTGGCACAGCAGTAGCAGCAGCACGGATAGGGTGAGGGGGAAAGAGAGAAAGAGAAGAACCAGAGTGTAACGACGACAAAGACGACGACCTCGACGATATACTTTTGCCACACGACACGAGGGCCGACTCTACGTCGACGCAGTAGACGAGAGAGGTGAACATCGCTCCGTCGAGGGGTTATAAAACTGTACGACCTACGAGAGAATCCACTGCCACTGCCCAAAGACCTCTTACTGCTCTTACACTCTCAAAGATCCCTGGCATACTGCTGCTGTAGCCACTCTCTCTTCCTCGTTCCCTTTCTCTCTCGCAGAGCCTGTACTTGGAATTTCGTTCTTCCTGGTGTCACATTTTCCATTCGTCGACAGACTCGCTAGAGCTTAACTGCACACAAAGACTGCACGAACAAAAAATTGCGATATCCCTTTTTATAGACATTTTATGCCAGGATCATCAGCTATCTTTATCGTTACGATGATTGCAATGAAAACAATATTACCTTGTTTTATATACATTAATTCCATGCGAAAAATATAAATCAAAGTAGATAAAAGAAACGATCA
This sequence comes from Tryphoninae sp. A BG-2022a, assembly GCA_030522965.1. Lineage (NCBI taxonomy): Eukaryota > Metazoa > Arthropoda > Insecta > Hymenoptera > Ichneumonidae > Tryphoninae sp. A BG-2022a. Next base: position 934 of record JAPYZT010001977.1, on the reverse strand, counting down.
AAATTCATCGACAAAAAAAATGATTCACGATTATTCAAAAATCATTCCTAATTAAACAAGAATTATTCTTTCTTTTTCCATAGTTTTCCTGTCCAATTATTCTCACTCACAATCACACGCTTTTTCTCATAGCTGTTATTTAAGTTTATTGTATCGAGACAAATATTTATCGTAAAAACAGAAAATAATTACGTTTCCAATATCTAGCCAGCCTAATATCATTATTATAATTACCTCTACAGTATAAAAAAAAGTTCAACAGCACGAATGAGCTACAGGTATTTCACTCATACAGCGAAGTCACGTGAGCCAAGTTCGAGTTGTACAAATACATAAAAAACGATGTATGCATTAAGAACATATTTTCACAGACGCGTCAGTGAGACAGTTGGCTACCAGATAAAAGAACATTTGGGCGGGGCACGTCTCGCGTCTAATGCAAACAGCCAAAATATACCTGACGGTAAACGGGCAACGGTACTCGTTGCATAGCTACGTGTAAACACGTTCCTCAAGTCGGACAAACGTTACAATTTCGTCGCGACGGGCGACAGGCGTAAACGATACATACGTGTATAAAAATACATACATAGGTGAAAGTCTTAGCCCACCGGGGCAGTTTTGACCTGGTTCCAAAACGAAGAAAAAACAAACAGAATGAAAAACAAAAAAAAAACGTCGTATGGTGGAAAAATGGAGACGTTGGCTGGAGATGTCGTTCCCTGTATGCATTGCTACGGCGCAGTCTGACATTGCGGACATAAATTCGCGTATACCTTCGTGTATTGCAAAAGGGCGAGGGAAGTGTATACAGAGAAACGGAAAGAAACGCGAACCGAATTTGAATTTTCGCTCTTTGAACACTTCGCCATTTACTCTTGCGTGAAAGGAAAGCAAAGAACTCGAGTGTGTGTGTGTGTGTGTGTGTGTGTGT
>JAPYZT010001976.1:0-19046 GCA_030522965.1 Tryphoninae sp. A BG-2022a | reverse complement strand
CTCGGCGCGCTCTGATTGGTCCGATTTAAATAATTTATATCTCGCAAATTATTAACAATATCCCAAATGTTTATTTGCAACTTTTGTTTGTAATGAGGCTATCTATCTTGAAATGCCGTCTGGTACCCCTTACGCGATTCACCCTGTATATATAACATTTCCATGCGTTCTGCTTCCTCGCTCGGCCCGTTTCATAATCCACTCCAATTTTCTCACCGGTCATGCTCCAGGTGTCCTGATCTTGCGAGTATTTCATGATTCTCTTTCTAGAAATTGCGCAATCTTTCTCGTCCTGTTATACAGACAATTCCTTATTATCATTATTAGTATTGTTACAACATGTTTCAAGGTCATAAAATAATTACCCTACAAAATATATGTTTCATGAAAAAGGTTTGTTTAGAATTCGATCGGTACGCTAATTAATAAAATAATGGACGATCGAACAATTTCATTTCCGAATAATATTCGCTATAGTTCCGCCGGTAGTACGAAAGATCCGCCTCGATATATTCTAATATATTCAGCCTTTCTCTTTCGCAATGACTTTCCCTGTCTGGCTCGATCGATCGGCGTTTGACCCATTAATATCGAATGGAAATTACCTCGATCGAATCGAAACATCATTATTAACGTTTTATAAAATCAAAAAAAAAATTCTGGCGTAGAATTGTTATTAAACAATTCTGTACGATCGTAGAAATAATAATAATAATAATAATTCAATAATTAGGACAATAGTTATCTTTAGCTAAAGACGATAATTTAAAATAGAGCGCGATAAGTACGTTACAATAATAAACCGTGAAATTGTCCTGAACCTGAGAGTCGGCAATAAAACGCGCGATTTACATTTTATTTTTCAAATCTGTCGACAGAAATCGCCGTTCGTAACTCGTGGCCCGTGGTTAACGAGATTGTTTCTGCAATAGTACGAAGTGTGTACACCACGCTGGGAAAGAAATAGCCCGTGAACTTCAACGGACTGACGGCTAGGTGGCATAGGAAATATATATATATATATATATATATATAATGGATAATATATTATATTGTATTATATTAGTTTTATACCAAATATTATTGCTTTTTTTTGCCGGTAGGGGATTCGAACCCTCGACCTTTTGTGTGACAATCGGGCACCTAACCAACTACGCCACGTTCCGGTGTTTATATATTTTTTTATATTATGATATATTATGTTATATTATATAATAATAGTAATATAATATAATATATTATATAATATAATATAATATAATATAATATAATATAAAATATTATGATATAATATAATATATTATGATATGATATAATTTAATATATTATAATATTATATAATATAATATATTATGATATAATATAATATAACATAATATATTATATATTATATACATATATATATGTGTGTATATGTATGTATATATATACATCAAAGTACATGAAGTGACGACATACAAACCTCGACAGTGAACGTCGTAATGTCCAGAAGAGGACGCAATCTATCGTGATACAAAACCGGTTGGTCCACTTATCACCTGTGCAAAGGGAAAAAAATGAATTCTAATTATTTGTCGAGTTTGGAGGGAAGACGATAATTTTTGTTTAATTATACTAATTATGGAACGAGATGAATATTCCTTGTATGAGAAGTGTGTTATCGTTGGACATGATTTTTGTTAATCTTAATTTTTAATGTATAGTCGTGACTTGAACGTTATCGGTCATTTTTAAGATTCTTACGATAACGATTAATGTATGGATGTAACGAGCTGCAAAAGTAGATCGAAAGTGAGCTTTTGATTCGATGTGTGTTTTTACCTCTGTCTCTCTCTCTCTCTCTGTCTCTTGGTGACTCGCGTAATGTCGAAGTCGAGCCTCGCAATGAAATTTCTATACTTGACACTTATCCGAGCCAGGAAGTCACGTATACACGTCTAACTCGCCAGTCGATATATCGTTACATATAAGTAGTTAACGAGAAAATGTTCGCACGTTATATTTCCTGTATGTAACACACCTCGTATTTACCTCGACCGCAACAATGTTATCAATTTGTTTGAATTTCTATCAGAAACGCAAATGATTTCTGAAACAAAATAGCAGATGTAACTCGAGTCGAACTCGATTATCACTCATTGAATCTTCGTTTTCTTATCCACAAAATATTTTTAACTTATCGACAAAATATTTAAATCTCATCTACAAAATATTAAAAATATATCTGCAGAATATTAAAATTTTATCTACAAAATATTCAAAATTATCTATAAGATATTAAAAATTATCTACAAAATATTAAAAATTATCTACAAAATATAAAAAATTATCTACAAAATATAAAAAATTATCTACAAAATATTAAAAATTATCTACAAAATATTAAAAATTATCTATAAGATATTAAAATCTGATCTACAAAATATAAAAAACATTTCAATAATTTCTGTCTCGAGAAATCTAAATGATTAAAAAATAAAATATTTCAAGGACTCTTGAAAATTAAATAAATATTGTCGAATCGAAGATAACAAAATTGCAAAAAAAAAATCGTGTCGATGCGAGGATGTAAAGATGGATGGAGGAGGAAATTGAACTTGACTTTGAACTCAAAATCAAAAGACGATTCAGTTCTTTTCACTCTCTTCGTTCCATTTTGTCATTCGTATCGTATCGCGCACGTCGTCTTCGACTTCTCATTATGAATACAAAACGAGTCGCCTATATACGCTGATAAAAAAAAAAGCGCTGAACTTGAATCAACGATACTCGTCTAATAACAATAATCGACCTACAACTTCTCTTATCTAAATTCGTTTGAAAATAATAATTAGCAAGAAGACATTTTCGTTGTGTTTGATTAATTATAAAGTTTCAAGACTGGCGAGACGGATGAAAAAAATTTGAATAAAAAAGCCTTTCTCCGGATCGTGGTGAGACGCGACGTTTCGATTAAAACCGCGCAATCTCCGCGATGAGGGTGACGTAACGGGACGATTATAAGACCGACGAGAGAGTAAGAGCGCGGTCGCACCACGGATATATCTGTACAGACCAGGTCTCGAGGAAAACGCGGTCCTACTGCCTTATTTTCCCCTCTCGATGATTAGATAATGCCGCCGTTACTTTACTTCCCGAATAGAAAGTCTTACTTCATTCCAGATAGAAATATATATATATATACATATATATACAGTTATATATGGTATGCATATTTAATTATTACTATATTTATTAATATAGCAATAACTAAATAATATATTTTAATATATTATAATATAATAATAATATGATACAATATAATATAATATAATATAATATAATATAATAATAATATGATACAATATAATATAATATAATAATAATAGGATATAATATAATATAATATAATATGATATAATATAAAATAATATAATATAATGTAATAAAATATAATATAATATAATAATAATATAATATTTACTGTAATAATAATAATATAATATATAATATAATAATAATAATATAATAATATATAACATAATAATATATATAACATAATATATTTATTAATATAATCACAACTTCATAAGCATATATATAACAGTATTTATTTGATAAATTTATTTATATGTATATTATTAAATTTATTTCTTTTATGGTATACGTAAAGAAATAAATAAGGAAGCTGACGAGGGCGAGGAGGGAGCTGGTGAATGATGAAATTATAGCGGGCTGTTGAACAATCCGAGGCTCGAGGGTCCAATTTTTAAATCATAGATTTTTTTTCGTTGGCACGAAAATGACGAAATCCGGGTTCGGAAGAAAGCTTTGTTTGTTAATTATGAAATTTTCATTCGTCGGGCATATTCGGCCGGTATGTTTTTGAGCTGATTCGCAACGTAAAAGGTCATGCGCGAGGCACGGACGAGAATCATTGACGTGGAGAAAGTGGCGAGAAATTCTCTTCGTACGTCATACTCGACGTTCACACGCGTGCTGGAACGGACTTGGGAAAACACTTTTTTTTTTACGATAATTTTTATTCTCAGATTGGAGTTTTTTATTTTATTGTTTATCAATATTTATATCGATCGTAAATAATTGTCAACTTGATATTGTAAAATTGAATAGCGCGCAAAACTTTCAAACGTTCGACTTTGTTTTGAAATTTATCGTTAGTGGCGCGTTAGTCTCTCATTTGACTCGAAGCGCGCCACTCATGGCGGGAAATTCAAACGAGCGTTACGAACAAAACGAATTTAAACGACTGTATTTTTCTTTCTTTCTTGTTCCATAGCCGACGACTCGTCAGGACGATACACAAATGGTTTCTTCTGGGGAAACTCGTACTTCACCGGATCGGCGAGCGAATGTTCCTACATCGGTTACGATTTTAGTAAGAAATCGAATAAATTCGCACCTAAACCCTCGGTTGTCCAGGCAGCGACGATCAGCGAGGCTGAGGAATTCAACAGCGAGCCGAAGAAAACGACGAGTGTCGAAGTGTCCAAAAATCGTCTCGTGCCAGACGAGCCACCGTACAAGCTTGGCTTTTTCATGATGAAGATATTGATAAATGGCACATTGTCGCCTAATGTGAGTTCCTATTGTTCTGATTTCTACAATCAATTTGGACGTGGCTAACCATTCTGTATTTTTTACAGACAAGAATGATTCACCTTGGAGTTTGCTTGCCATATTCTTGCAATGCTGCTGATGTTGCCATTATCGCAAAACTCTCTGCCAGCGATGCAGCGTCGAAAACCTCTATAATCCAAAAAGTTCGTGATCAGCATAACTATTACGATATATATGCAGATCCTGTCTTCTGGACCTTGGTGTGAGTTCGTACTTACTAGTTATTCCACAAGAACTCAGTTTTTGAACCGACTAGTTATCCTGAATAAGAATCTTGTACGGCATGAAAGTTCAACTTGTTGTTTTCTCTTCGTCCCAGAGGTTCGAGCTTGATCGTCGGGTTTCTCATGATGATCGGCACTGGTTACGATTATTACCTCTCGTTCAAGCTTGCCAAAAAGCGAGCGATTACTTACGACCTGGAGAAGCACACAAAATTGGAGCAAAGTGTAAACGGTCTTCACAAAATTCCTAACGGTGAGAAATTTTGTATGTCTTACTTAGCTCGTCTCGTTTTGCAACTGTTATAACTTTCGACTGGCCGGATGTTGTTCTTGCTGTATCCATTCTCATGTTATCACTGTCATTCTCCATTCATCCACTCGAACGTTACTGACTGACCGTGACGATTGACACGGACAGTGCCCAGAATCAGTGACACGATATTATTATTGTGTTTCATAGAGTTTGAAGGTAAGGTCTACCTTCCTGTTCCAGTGGCAGAGAACGGAATCACAGTAACTCCGATAGTAAATAACAACAATGATCATGAGAACAGCCTGCCACGTCCTTCACCAAGCCCGGATCTACAGCCACTCAGTATGTTATCTATTATTCTCTGATGGACGAATAACTTCTTATACAGGTTTATCGACTTACGAATAAATCCACTGAAACGTTCTTCTTGCAGATGTATTTGAGGAACTACTACTCTCATTTTCAGTCAGAGTTAATATGCGAGTGATCTGCGATCCAGCGGTCGGACGTGACACAATAAGCACCATTCATGGCCTCAGAGCAATCTCGATGGCATGGGTCATTCTCGGCCACACGTGCATAGTCGTCTTCAATTACTCGGATAATATGGAGTATCGCAAAGTCGTGGAGAAAAAATTTCTCTTTCAGACTGTAACGAACGGTGCATTTAGCGTCGACACGTTTTTCTTCATGGGTGGCTTGCTCGTCAGTTTTCTCTACTTCCGTACTAATGCGATGGGCGATCTCAACAAACTGACCGCTGGCACGAGAGGATTCGTAGCCGGATGTCTCAAATTCATCGGATTCATCGTCTATCGTTTCTGCCGACTGACCACGCCGTACTTGTTTATTCTCGGTGTAGTCGAGGTATCGATGAAATGGTTTCATGCCAATTCCGTGTTCGAACCGCCCACAGCCGATCACTACAATTGTCCAAATTATTGGTGGCGCAATGTGCTGTATATCAACACTCTCTTCCCTGTGGACCAGATGGTATGAATACTAATTGAAAGTCATTCTAAGTAAGATAATATAAGAAAAATGTTTAACACAGTGAAACAAATTTGGTTGCTATTTACAGTGCATGTTGTGGAGCTGGTACGTTGCGGATGATACCCAATTTTACGTGATCGGTGCTGTCATCCTTATCGTAGCCACGAATCACTTCAAATTCGCAGCTTTTTCGGTCATCACGCTGATGATAAGCTCTTGGTTGACGACAGGATACATAGCTCTGATCAATAATCACATGCCTAGCTCCGACGATCCTCTAGCCCTCTTCGATAAGATATACGACAAGCCCTGGACGAGATTGGGACCGTATCTCATCGGTATGACCGTGGGGTATTACCTTTTCAAGACTGACTGTAAAATAAAAATGTCCAAGGTAAATTGTTTAACACTCCTCATAGTTTGAGACAACTCTTTTCACTTACTTGAATGGATTTGTTACCAATTATTGCAGACCACTGTTGTCATCGGTTGGCTTTTCTCTTCTGCCTGCCTCTTGAGCTTACTTTATGGACTTTATGAAGCTGAACTTTCTCCAGTTACGGCTGCAGCTTATTCTTCGCTGAGCCACAGTGCATGGGCACTTGGTTTGTCGTGGATCGTCATCGCGTGCAGTGCTGGCTACGGAGGTAATTCATTTGATAAATTGTTATGATATGTAATTTTTAATGTCACAATGCTTTTTTACCAAACGATTCTTATTTACTTTTTCAGGATGGGTCAACGACATTCTCTCAGCTCCGATTCTCTATCCCTTCAGTCGGGTCACCTATTGCGCTTATCTGGTTCATCCGATCGTAATACGATTGACCGCGATGAATCTGGACTCACCGTTTCATTTGGGAAAAGATACGGTCGTCATAGCTTTCTTTGGACAAGTTGCACTCTCGTATATTCTATCGTTTGTTGTTTCGGTGGCGTTCGAGGCGCCTGTAGTGAGCATGCTCAAAATTCTATCGCCCAAGAAGAGGAAGCGAATTCAGTGAAACAGAAAATACCAAGTGCGTGAAACTTGTCGAGGCGATGAGACCTTAGGTTATTAAGTGAATTTACATATTTATAATTTGGCGACATTATTCGTCGTAGGATGAAACGAAGACGACGTGATAAATTCGTCACTATTTTCTACGTTTAACTCTTAGATGTAAAATAAATTATTTTCTCTCTTCGTATAGTTCAATGTTCGAAACGTTTGATTATTTATTTACATAGTAATAACGTAACGTACAATGACCAAGGCGTTCTTAAATATCAGACATGAATGATTTCAGTTATAACGTGCGATTCGAACAGAATATCGTACAAAAATGAAAAACAAAAAGAAATCAAAGACATATTAACCAGCTCCTTCTGTCATGACTTCTGCTTCGACCTCGATATGGAACGGACCCTCGCGGATGAACTTCTTGAGATTCTGCAGTGTTCCAGCATCGAATACATCGACATCGGCCTCGCACAGAGCCGCTATGATCCGATATTTGACCTCTTTGCAGTTTTTGAAAGATTCGACACTGCGATCCAGAAGAAATTCAACGAGGCCTGGACAATTTGCAATATACTCTTGACCCCAGGGTTGCGTGGATATAGTAGCGAGCACCTCGAGACTCGATTGTCGTATGTCAGCAAAGGGTTGTTTACAGAGAGGAACGATAATACCCAGAGGATCTTCGCCGAGGCAGTCGAACCACGATTTAGTGAGGGACAAGATTCTGTTGTCCCGCTCGCTCTTGTCAACATGTAGGATCAGTGCAAGATTATCCAATCCCCTCAGGCGCAATTCCGTGGGCATTCGTTGAATGATGTGTGTGATTTTTCTTAAAGCACACGGCATCGAATCACCAAGCAACTGTAGCGCATATTTTCCATCGACGTTCGTCGCAACTTGACCCAAGGTGTCCAGAGCTATTCCGAGTAATGCAGGATCCTCGCTGTCTATCACCTCGAACAGAGCAGCCACAACGTCTCGATATTTCGAGAATATTTCATTTGGTTTGAAGCGGGCTACGCTTCCAAAAAATTTCATCAATCCTGGCACTAGCAGATTTGACAGAGGGTTTTCGTTGGCACGAGCAATCTTCTCGGCTAACTTTGTCAGTACATCCTGCTGTTCGAGATAATTAAGACCTTCTTCGTTCAGCGCCAGACTTATAAGTATTTCAAGCGCGTTGAGCTGAAGAAGAACATCGTCAGAATCTAAAACTTGTATCAGACTATTGAGGAAACCGGAAGTGGCTGAAGCTTCCAAACCCTCCTTTGATGCTTTTGATATATCAACAACCACTTCGTAAATGCGAAAGCTGACGACATCATTTTTTGCCAAAAGTCTAGCAATTGTACGCAACAATGTTCCAGAGTACAGGGCTTTGGTACCAATGGGAAAAGCTCCGATCTTCTTCGCAACAGCCATTGCAAGTTTAGCAACACCTAAATCATCATCGCCGATTCGTTCGATCGCGAGAGTTAGGAGATTGATATCCAGTAGCAACTGTGGCAATTTTTCTGGATCCGATGCCACTCTTTCAAGCTCGTGCAACATCACAATCCTCACAGGGATTTCTGGATGAACAATGTACTTCGACATCTCAGCTGGATAACGACGGTGAACTTCTCCAGGCTCGAGAGTGTCTATGAGCATTTTGAGAATTTCGCAGAGCTCCTCGATTGATTGTCTGTGAGAGTAAATGATAATATAATGTAAAGACAATAATGAGTTAGTTGTTGATAAGCGTTTTCTGAATGTTTAAAAATCTTTTTTTGCAACGTAGATAATTCAGAACATAATGAAAAGCCAATGCTTGTAATTCACAAATATTCCAATGAAAATCATGCTGAATCTAACATTTGAAAATGTGAAAATACAAATTTCACTACTTTAAGCAAACAAAAATTTCAATTTTGGCATTGTCATCGAACCTGTCGTGAGAGGTTAACTGGGAAAGAAGGCCAGCGAGATCCAAGTTGCAGGCGGTTTCTTCAAGCTCCGAATTTCTCATACTTCGTAGCTTAATCTTCACTTCCGAAAGTATTTCTCTTTTCGCTTCATCATTAACCGTATTCAAACGGGCAATTGAACTGTGAAACCACTCAGCCATTATCAAAGCTTGTTGTTTACGCGATTTCAGTCACCGAATGATCAAATACCCGATGCTTAGGAAACAGGTTAAATATCCTATGGTTGCGATTGACTGTACCGAGCGTTGCTCTTGTCGGAAAACGTTCGCTTCTTACTACGCTGACGGTTGTACGGTAAAGAGGGCAGCACTACCAGTAGTTTAAACTATACAACATAGATAGCATCACTATACCAATTTATTGAAATTCCCAAGGGATATGATATTATAAAATGATGTATCGTCAGTCGGTATAGGCAGGTCTGTACCAACAGGGCAGTATGAGTAAACACATGGCGCCCGACGCCCTTAAACAGAACAAAAAAAAAATTCCCAAGGTCTCTTTATTACCAGAATTCTCGCCATAGTTATTAGCTGTTGTTAATTCTTCCAACTACTCAGAATGACGATAACTAAGACAAGAAATGTTATTGATGGATTACATTGAGTATTACTACATGAAAAATGGTAAAACTATATTTTAGTAGCCTTGCCAAATAGCCCTCGGTAGGTAAATCCACCATAGTGTACCAACTCGGATATAGTTGAATTCAATGATTTTTAGCAAGAAGCTAAAATTATAATCTCGATGAGTCAATGCCACTGTCCCATGATGATGAGATGAGATTTTTATTTCAATTTATCTCTCAACCCTTTGGATCCTCTACACCTCAGACAAGAATAAAATATGTTTTTCTTTTCAAAATGACTTTATAAATAAATCTTCTTGAAAAAAAAAAATTGTTTTCACAACATCTTCGTTGTTGGGTTACAAAAAACTAAAGAATTTGTTTTTCTCAACTGACTAAATGTTAAAACTTAGAAGCGCATATTCACATTATACGGTAAATTTCGACAAGTGTGTGTCAAGCCGTCCCTGCCTTTTTTCATGAACCGAGCATCCACAGGTTCAACGACCCAATATGGGTCGGTGGGTCGTTGCAGGGTGGAAGAGCTCAACGCAAGAATGGTAGTCCGCGGTTCGTCCTCGCATATATATAAATACAGTGAACACCTTCTTTCACGTCTCGCAGAATTTTCGAGAAGATGGCCGACCAACTTACTCCCAGATCTTTTCTTCGCAAATTTCAAGAACAAAGTAAAGATCCAAAATTTATATCCGTAAATCTCCTATAAACAGAACACATTAATAATTTCACCAAGTCTCGACGTAGTTTTAAAATAGAAAAATAGGCTAAATTTTTATTTACCAGTGGTCGGGTTCTCGCCGTGAACTTAAGACGCTTCGTGTAATGTTTTTTTTATCGTTCTATCGCTCTAGCGTGATGATCAGTAGTAGGGGAACTCCGTAAGATGGAGTTAGTGTGCGTGTCGTATGCGTGTTTGTGAAAGAGGGGAGCACGCACGAAAGAAATCGGACGATGTACAGAAAGCTCGTCACACAGCTGCATCGTACCTGCTGCCCAAATGTACAAGGCAGTCAGGCCTCTCGTTCGTTCCCTGCAGCGTGAGAGTACGTTGCGCCCGCCGAGCCCAAAGGAACAAGGGAAAGTTGGTGAACTCGTTGCCGAGCAAAGTGGCCCACCTTTTTCGTGAACGCAGGTTCAACGCCCTCGCTTGGGCGAACCTTTGCCGCTGTATCGCGTAACCAAAAAAAAAAGAAAGTCGGAGAGCGAGAACGATGACGAAAGAGAGGGGGAACGGGCCAGAAAAATGGTGGGAAAGAGGCGCGCGAGGGTGGGGAGCGCAGCGAAAAACGAAGACGACGATGACCGAAGGGCATAAATCACATGACCGGATCATTGACCACTACGAAACCCTTCGTCCGGAAATCGATATTACATTCTGTCGACGCATCCAGACGTTCCCTATGATGTGAATCCGCATAGAACTTACGAAATTCCTTGTTGCCTTCTCCTCCACTTTTCTTCGCTTCGACTCTTCGCCGACAGATGTCGCCTCGATACCTTTTTAACTCTTTTTTTTCGTACATTAGCGTACTATCGTTTACCATCGAGAGTAAAGAAAATGTTTCTATTGTCTTAATGAAAGGTCGATACACGTGTTTACACATTTCAGTCTTATATTTGCATTATGTAAATTAATTTTACCGGTATGTGATCAAGTGGCTCGAGAACACAACCGAAAGAGAAACGCATTTAATGTGATTTAGGTTAGGTCGCGACACATTTATTGTTTCACCGCATTGACACCAGCCTGGAGGCCGTTGCTGCGAGGGGGATGACTACCAAGCCAAAAAGGTCAATGATAAGTAACAAGTGACAACGTGAAATCTAGTAAAAGAAAAAAAGGAGTTGCGTACTAACATAGTTGGTGAGTTTTCGTCAAATCGGGCCTGGCCACGAGTGCTCGCATTAACTGTAGAGCGCGGAGACAGCTAACGACATAACCTATCGCAAATTTTTCAGCTATCGCCGCCATGTTTGTGACGTTTTTTTACTCGACGCCTCCACGTTCGTTCCCTCGTTGGTTAACCATGGAACGTCAGAATCGAATTTTGGAAAGGATTTCGTTTTTCCTAGAGGAATGTGAATGGTGTGAAAGGATAAAAGTACGTATAGTAACAAAGTATACGTTACAGTAAAATAATTGAAACATACAAATTGTTTTTTTTTTTCATAACTGACATTTTTTGTATTTATTTTGTTCTTTTTTTTCCATAGCGATCGCAGACACGAGGAATAAACCGTAATGCTTGGTCGATCCTTGTGCGGGTCTCGCGTGTTTGCATTTGTTTCTCCATTCGTTTTCTTTTTATGAAAGGTAATAATAAATCAGCTATACCGATAAATCATGTACGTACCAACAGACAACCTCTTAAATTTAAATATATAATGCTTTCGAGTCATTATGTACAAGAAAAAAAAAACAACGTAACAACACACAATCACGACGAATTTAGGACAGCAAATCGTCATTCTCTGGGCCTCAGCGTGGATCATTCTTTCTTCATTTGTGTCGACGATCCAGCAAGTCCGATTACAACGATTTTACCGTGGAAACTTAGCTAATACAAGAATTTTACTACGCTTCGCTCCTATCTTCATATTATTTTGTTTCTTCTCACACGCTTAGATTCAACCCTTTGCATACACGTTTATTTATCGAACGTACCACCCGTCGATGTCAACGTCCAGGTAAGTTTTTCATATGCGGATGAACATAACGCGTTTATTGATATCTCAATTTTTATAACTACTTATTTACAATATATATTACGTACACGCTTCACGAAACAGTCATACTTGCTCACGTTCACATAACTCACGAATTTCATTAACAGTAACTATCGTTAATAATAATAATAATATATTAATCGTCCGATATATACGCTTTTAATGGCAGGCGCTTCGTGTCTGACTGGCATCTTGAAATCTTTTTTTCATTTCATGGTTTCTCATTTTCTCTCTCTCATTCTGACTTAAGTATCTTCTTATTCGCGCGAAGTTTCGGGCACGTCGGTGGAAAGAGAAATTGCGAACGCGATAGAAAAAAAAAGTAACCATCTAGGGTATTTTTTTTTTCGCGATTGGTACACGATAGATTTCTCGAACGCTACACGTGATTAGAGGTTAGGATCGTGGGGCTAATGTTTGTTCGAGAATGTTTTCGTTCTTGGACGAAAATTAGTTTGAACGTTTTCGTTGCGGGCGAAATTTCAGACCCGGTCTTTCGTGGAGCGCTTGCATCCCGGCGATGAAATCACCGAGGCAAGTGCACGCGGGTCAGTGAGAGAGGCCTTGCGATATATGATATACGTACGTACAATACACACACACACACACACATACACCCTGTGCACTTTCGGAGAGCTCGACGCTCGCGTTGTTCACTTGATTCTCACTCGTGTTTATACATTGAGGCGAAACGAAGTTTTTTCCCTGATAATTTGCAGTCGTATGTATATATATATATATATATATATATATATATATATATATATGTGTGTTATAGCAATTACAATATAGTGTTGTACTATAATGTAAATGAGGCCCGTTTTGCTAACGAAATATTTGTTTGAATAAGATATAAAAATTTGAACATTATTGTTGATGTCTATGTGTTGTTCTTGTATTTTGTTTTTTTCTCAATTTTCTGTTTCTTTTCTTTTTTAGTGACGGTCGTTCCGAATGCGTGTTTGCAAAAAGAGAAGGAGACCGATCAGGCACAGTACGGTACGAGAGAAAGAGAATGTGTTTGGGCGTGTGCGTGTATAATAAATTTGACATTTGAACCATCTTTGAGAATCCACACTTATGACTGCCCGTGTTTCTTTTCGATCCTACCTCGCCGCCTTTTGAAAAACTAACCTCGTCATGAAATATATGACGGACCTATTTTTATGCAATATAATTATATATATATATATATGTGTGTATGTGTGTGTTTGTGTGTGTAATAAACGCACGGTTTATGTTTATGCTGAGATGGATAAATATTGGTATACAAGTAGTCAGTTCGATGCCACAGTGGCGCGCTCTATACAATGTAGTAATATATAGTTTATACTAGGGAATTTGTTATTTCCACTCGCATGATATTACGTTATTTACGACTAGTGATTATTTACCACTGTGAATGTGAATCGTATTACGGTCATATAACCCCAGCTAATGCCGCGACATTAGGTCCTAGCGGCCACTTTTGGTACTATGGGCATCGGTTGTTACTTGCGATGATTTTGCGAACGGATTGTCCAGTGTCGTAAAAACTGTGACAAGTACGAAAAAATAGTCGTGAGGTAACAGTGACATCATAAATATTTATCTATTTTTGTATGTTTTACAGATCGCGAGGATACGTTCGAACAACTAATGCCCGAGGCTTCCGTGGCCGGTAGAGGCGCTGGCGTCTGCGGGACTCGCGCAACTAAATTTACCACCGTTGGCGTTTCTCTGTTACGTTGCGAAGTTTGTGTATGTGTGATTTGTTGTTTACCTTTCGGATTTTTGTCGTTTGCTTTAATTTACAATATTAAATACGCTTGTACTGGCAGTGGGCTCAGCTACGCTTAATACTCTGGTAGTACGGAGTTGTTATTTATATCACAGAGATATCAATTGTTTGGTGCTTTTACTTCCTCGTTTATAGTGTTTTTCTACTGTCTGTCTGTCTGTCTCATTCTCTCTCTTGCTCGTTTAAACTTTCCTACGAACAATTATTAGTCGTAAATCGGTTTTCTTGTTTGCGACACGCGTACGAGTCGGCAGGAATATCTCTTTATAATGCGTAACGTGTTTGCGACGAAGACCAAACGGGGGTTCGTTCGCGTGGCATTATTCGTCGGCCATCTTAGTTTCTAGTTTTTTTCCCTTTTATTCTATTCAATGTGACAGCACGTGTTTCGGATCTTTCGGCTAGTTGTATATATCTTGAAGACGGTTCCTCCGCTGCTGTAACCGATGCGAGCTGGTCGTATCGAGTAATCAAAAAATATACATATATACATATACCGTGTATGTATGTATAGTTCATAATATGTATAATATATCTTATAGTTTACAGCGTAACGAGGAGAGAAGGGATGCACACGTACACGAAATGATTCAATCGCCACGTCCCTAATAAGGGAAATATAATAAATTACTCTCAAAAAACGTATCGGCTTTCCACGTACTCACGACAGAATGAATAAAGGTGTGATCCTATTTATATATGTATATAATATAGGAGCGTATGTCGCTCGAGGTTCTTGCCACATGCTTGATTCATTCAATGATTATAATACTAAAGTTGCAGATGACGATGAGGACGAACGACGACGACAATGATGACGATACTGACGAGGAATCGATGACCGAGTGACGACTCGCATCAGGAGTTAGCGGATGCTTTTGTAAGTAACGGCGGGGCCCTCGGATCATCATCAGACTCAGCCTCTCCGAACGAGGAAAAAACGTCGATCGTGAAAACAATGTTCCCACGATTATTCGACTAAGACGCACGTGCGAATTGTATGACGGAACTGTGTCTTTGTGATGCGAGTTCCGTTCTCTCGCTCTCCATCGATTCGAGGATCATCTTGCAACGTTTGCGAGGAGGTAGAATGAGGGTTTCTCTCGTTGGTACGGCGAGATCGAGTGGATCGGGCGACGGGGCAGGACTCACAGGATTGCTGCTAGGTGGCGTTAACATCTGCTGTCGTTCTTGATGGCAGGACACGACTCGCGTCACCGAGCCGTACTCCCTCTGCCGGTCTTCCTCGACTGCTTCGAGAGCTGCCTCGACCCTTCTTCGTGCGTCGTTGCCCGGAAGATTGAGCAAGGACGAACAATCGTCGACGTTGATCGCGTCACTGGATTGCATCGAGTAGTTCGAGTAAGCGGGCGATATAACGTCGGGATAGAGAAAGACGTGCGACGACGAATCGGCATCGATGCACGTGGCATCGTGATGATTTATGACTGGTGAGTGTCGCTGGAAGCTTCTGTCTTCGGCAGCGACAGCGGCCGCCGCGGCGGCCAACAAGGCAGGATTCACACCGGGCGACTGCGTCTGATGATTTTGAACCTCTTGTTCCAGATGCTGTTGCGTCTGTTGGATCTGGCTGCATTGCTGCTGTTCACGGGGATAGAGATAATAGGAGAAATCCCTTGGCTGGTTGTAAGCCTGTGCTTGAACCGAGCATGAGTCTTCAGTCTTGTTCTCCTTGTCGCTGCTATGGCCACTGCTCAAGCTACTTATGCTACTGTTACTGTTGCCGGAGCTGTGATGAGGACTCTGCGCCAGACTCGTAGTAGTACCGACGAGTTCCGTCTGATGTTGAGGCAGATGATGATGATTGTGATGGTGGTGATGATGATGATGAAGCTGCGATATCTCGATGACCGGCTCGATCGGCGAGTCTCTTGGTGAACCCGAGCCTGGATCCGAATGAGTCTTGATGTGCAACTCCATAGTTTTCTTCGAGTTGAACGTCTCGTGACATAGCGTACACTTGTAAACCTTCTCACCGTAATGAGCAACCTGATGTAGCTTCAGTACGTGATTGTAACCGAATGATTTTCCGCAGATGTCGCAGGTGTAAGGCTTCTCACCTGTGTGGGTGCGAGTGTGCACCTTCAGCTGTTTCGAGCACGTAAAACCTTTGCCACAAGCCTTGCATACGTATGGTTTTTCGCCGGTATGCGTGCGCATGTGTATCACCAATTGACCGCTCTGGATAAAAGTCTTGGCGCAAACGGAACACTTGTGAGGCCGTTCCCCCGTGTGTATCCTCATATGACGATGCAACTTGCCGCTGTGCTCGAAAGCTCTCGCGCAAACGTCGCACTTGTACGGACGTTCCTTCGTATGGATACGACGATGCACGCTCAGATTTTCTTTAACCGAGAAGGACTTGTTGCAGTATTCGCATTGATAAGGCTTCTCGCCCGTGTGTGTTCGATAATGGCGCGTCAAGCGAGCCGGCACGGCGAATGTTTTGCTACATATGTTGCAACGATACGGATCCTCGCCCTCTTTACCGTGCGAACGTAAGTGCGACTGGTAAACGCTTTTTTGATCGAAACTCTTCTGACAGAGAAGACACTGATAGGACTTGTCGTCGACGTTACCGTTGGTCGCATGGCTCGTCCCACTGCTCGTTACCGTACCACCGAGGCGATCGGTTCCCGGTGCTGCGAATACCGTCAGATCGGGACTGCACACTAAACCCTTTACCTGATTCATGGAGTCGAGACTCGCTACTGGAAGTGGCGTCGATTGATTCCTACCGCCGGAAATCGACTCGGCCTGATAGTAACCAACCATCTTGTTTTCGAGCGCTTCGCAGGCGTCGTCTGCAACAAACAGAAAAAAAGCAACGTAATGTAATCCACGTTCTATCATAAAAGGAGACGTTCCAATGGAACCAACTCTTACATACAAATCAAAATTTTCAAGAGATCCACTCCTTAAAAGAAAATAAGCTTAATTTTCTCAATTTAACTTCTTTTTTCCTTTTTCGTTTAAGTAACCGTGCGTCATTCTCTTATTTTATCCTAAAATTTATATTACCATCGGGGAGAAGATAAGGAGGTTCGTCGGATAAGGCAGGTTCGGTCATTGACCGAAGGGGATTCCCCCCAATATATCCCCGGCGGAAAAAGCTGATATTTAATCGATCCAAAAGGCGTTCTCAGAATTGTTTATTTCAAGATTACGATATCGGTCACGATACCCTTTAGGGCAGCATCACGGTCTAGACCGAACTTTGCTGAATGAGGTTATATCGTGTGTCGGCGTAATAAAAATACATCCATACGCTATAAATAAATATGGAAGGAGAAGTAGAAAGGGGGCGGGGGAATATAAATACTACGATGGATTTTGCATTTTTCCTTATGTAGCGTTTCCACAAACGACGCTCTAATGACATTCAAGATTGTAAAAGTAACGTCATGAAAAAAAAACAAGCATTGAAAACTGCGAGTATCTCGGTCGGCGTCTACTCGATACGATCGCGAGCACCGCAACGCTATTAATGCCAGGGGCTCACACGCGCAACGACGTTGGCCTGCCCCGTGTGAGGTTGCTGGCGTGGTTGGCGCTTCCCCCCACCCCACGGCTTCAACGCTACACTCAGCCACGGCGATTCTGTCCCCGACCCTCGCGGCAAATCCGCGAACTATAGTACGTGCCGCGTTACAGCTACACGCGCACGCACACATACGTACCTATATCTATATATATATACATATATATATATACATATATATATATAGATATATATATTGGCAAAGTTGAGAGAGTATAGTAAAACCCGACAGGCGGCGCGAGGCGCAGCGGGCAACCGCGTAGCAGAAACCCCGTCGACTGCCTCCACGTGTACCCTCCACATTTTTTTATAGCGATCACCGACCTCGTGCAACTCGACGCGCGGTAAGGACGTCGAGTTACATCACTGAGAGAGTAGTACCTCCGGTAGTAAGCGTCGTGAATTAGGGGCGTAAAAGGGGGGGAGGGAGTGGATTTGGGGGGGGGGGGGGAGTGATACGAATCCTATGTATAGTTACCGCTCGCTTTTTGATTTTCAATAATATTTTCGTCCAGACTAATCGCAACGTATTATCGCGTTTATTTCATTTCTTTTTCTCTCTCTCTCTCTCTCTCTCTCTCTCTCTCTCTCTCTCTTGCTCTTGTTTTCTTTTTTCGGCAACTTTACATCTTTCTCATCTTCTTTCTCTTTTCGTGACGTTATCAAGAGAAGAAGATTTTACATCGTTGGCCGAATACTACGAGGCCTATCTTTTTGCCGATACCCCAGCCCCCCCCCCTCCCCCGAATTACCCTCTCCCCCTCTCCCTAGCCCCACTACCTTTTCACCCCGATCCCTTGGCAGTGCGTAGCTACAGAGAAAGAGAGCCAGCGAGAGAAAGAGCCAGCGAGAGAGAGAGAGAGAGAGAGCCAGCGCGCGAGAGAGAGAGAGAAAGAGAGCGAGAGAGAGAGAGAGAGAGAATGTGGCACCCCAAAATATTATCGATTGGGGAAAACGGCCCCACGGAAGGGTCCGCAGAAACGCTTCTCTTCTCTAACGAGTGAGAGGAGGATGGAAAGAGGGGTGAGTGAGTGAGCGAGTGAGGAGGGGGGGGGGGGTGTCGAGAGAGATTCTCGACTGCGCCGCGACTGCTGCGCGTCTCCTTTTACGCGTATCCCTCTCCCTTTCAAGACAACACACCGAGCCCCGCGCGCGGATAAGGAACGAGAGGGAAAGTGCCTAGTGGCAAGAGAGCCTGCGTTGCCTACGTCGTGACAACGAGGGAGGGACCTTTGTTCGGGGAAACAGAGGGGAAAAACAATGAAAAGTCCGAACGGGTCATTTGCTATACATACACACACACACACACACACATATATATATATATA
>JAPYZT010001975.1:0-31499 GCA_030522965.1 Tryphoninae sp. A BG-2022a | reverse complement strand
TCAATATCAATAATAATAATTATCTAACAATTTATCAATTAAATGTTATAAAAAAATTTCAATAAAAATAGCAATTATTTATTTTTCAGAATTGGAACTACCGACGAAAACAACACCCGGCACATTGTACAAGAACACGGATACGAGGCTGAGAAAGAAATTTCCAAGCAGTCGAAAAAAAAGTAATCGACGACCGTACGATAGTGCGGAAGGCACGATGGATGGAAATTATCTCGGTAACAGCGATGATTTTGGGACGACGCAGGTCATGGGAGGAAGTACTCAAGAGGGTCAACGAACCGAGAGGCCATTGACGATACCTTCGCAATCGCCACCATGGGTTGGATTCAGCGCCGCGAGTCCGAGCAAATTATCGAGATATTTCGATACCGAAATTTTGTCGATCTTGATGCTTCTCGCGACTCTCGTACTATGAAGGAAATTGTTTTCGAAGGTCTCGATCTTCGAGTATTATTATTACGCGACAATCCGCCGGCGGTGCATCGATATTTGAAGAACAAACAAACGAACAAGAAACAAAAAACAAAGAGAATAATGAAAAAAACAAACAACAAAAAAGAAAATTATCCTTGCGATTGTTTGGCACTTAATTCGAATCGAAAGAAACTACATTCTCTGCGAAACGCCGTATGAGATTTAAGAAATAAACATGAACCGCGCGAATATCGTTCCGGAGCTGGGCGGTACTTGAAATTTACTTTTCGCATACGTGTAACATACAGCTTTTGGAGTTTTAAAGATATGCTATCCTTTCGTACTTGCATCTCTTTCTGCTTACTACGTTTTACTTGTTACTTAAAACTTGGTATTTTGTAATTTGTACTGAGTACTCTGTATTAAGTACTTTATACTCGAATACTTTGTACTCGAGCACTTTAGACTCGAGTACTTTGTACTTGAATACTTTTGTACTTAAGTAATTGAGTACTTGAATACTTTTGTACTTGAGTGATTAAATACTTGAGTACTTGAATACGTGATACCTCGAGTACTTGAGTACTCGAATACTTGAGTACTTGAATACTCGAGTACTTGAATGCTTTGTACTTAAGTACTTTGAACTTGAGTATTTTATGCTTGAGTACTTGAATACTCGAGTACTTGAATGCTTTGTACTTAAGTACTTTGAACTTGAGTATTTTATGCTTGAGTACTTTAAACTTGGGTTACTTTGGACTTGAGTACTTTGGACTTGAGTAGGTACTTTGCACGGAGTAGTTTGTACCGAGAATTTAATACTTGACAATTTGTACTTAATACTTCGTACTTTGTACCGGTACTTACAATTAATCCTCGAAACTTGAAGTACTTTCCTGTATATCGCCCGGCTCTAAATCATACCCAGTGAAAAATATAGCCACATTTTGACAAAAAATATAAGGAAGCATCGAAGAGATCATTTCGCGTGAAGAGCCATAAATCTTCGAAGAATCAAAATGCTTATTCAACAAACAAAAAAACTGACTGAACATTCGAAGAGAAAAATCTTGCACCGAGATACATCTCGATTTATTCGTTTAAAAATTTTACACATTCGTTTTGTATTTATATTTATACATCGGTAAAATTGTTCTTCAATCAAATCCATTCGATGGAATTGATCATTTTTTCAACGATCGATCCGATCGATTTGTACTCAAAACGAAAGGACATTCTCGTGCGATAAGAATGCAATTTTTTTCCACGAAAAACAACATTTCCTTTCGTACGTAAAAAATTAATTCCCTTTAATACTCTTTAATTTTCCCTTTTTTTCCCTAAAAACCAACGACGCAATTATCATTGTTATTATTATTATTATTATTATTATTTTCTTTTTATTTCCATCAAACAATTTCTCATTTGTCGAGAGGATCTTCGAACGCCGTAATCGTTGGCACTTTGTCGCTGTGTAAATAGAAAAACAAGTGATATAGCGCAACCAAAAAAAAAGAAAAGAAAAAAAAAAAAAAAGAATAAAAAGTAGCCAAGTGGATTGTTAGTTCGAATATATTAGAAGCCTAGATTGTATACAAATGTAACGAGAGATTATTATTATATGATATATATATATATATATATATATATATATATATACGGGTTGACAGAAAGAGCGTGTGGTCGATGAAAGCGCGAATACCCGACGCGCGAAAATTTCGTTTTTGTTTTTCAAACTCCAACGCAAAGTGCGCAAACGCGAGAATCAAACGTTGCGAAAATTACCGACGAAAATTTTGACAAATTTCCATTATAAATTTTGTCCTATTACAAAAAGAAAACGATAACGAAAGATTAAAAACAACAATTTGAATTTAACAATCGATGTTAAATTTACAGTAGCGAGATTTCCAATCAATCTCAAAGTTATATTAAAAAATGGCAATATTTTTTAAAATTCAATTTAAAATTTCGTTCGACGTTGAATATTGCAAAGTTCCAATCGAATTTGAAACACGAATTTGAAATCGAATAAATTCGATTAAAAATTGCGAATTCGAGTTTGATAAAAAAAAAATGAACCAACGAGCTTTTTTAAATTCTAATGAAAATTTTGTTTTAATTAATAATCGTGTAACGATTAATCATTTTCCTTAATATCTCGCGATTCCCTCGCTAAATTACAAATCAATTTTATTTTCCTCATTTTCTTATCTCGATTTGAAAATAAATTTTCTTTTCCACGCTAGTGGCAAATTCCCGTTGTAAATGAAATTCTAGATGAAAATCTCTCCCGAGAACGATATAATTGTTAATGTCGAGGTGTCCGACGATCGTACGACGAGAAGAATCGGTCTTCCTTCAATTTTTCGTTTCGACCAATTCAAAATAAAAAAATACAATCTCGAGTATAAGCTCGTATAATTAAAATCTCGCTAATCCAAGACTGGCATTTCTTTCGCTTTCGCAAACAACCAAAAAAAAAAAGCCAAGATTCGCGCGTCTCAAAAAACAAACCAAAAAAAGAAAAACAAACCAAAAAAAAAAAAAAACAACAACAATTCTCTTTATCCCAACTCGACAATTTTCCTCTTACTTTTCAAACAATAACATTCCACGCTAATCAGAAAACAGTGCGAAAACTTTGATCGAACGCGATTGAGCGATAATTAATCAAGAAAAAAAAAAAAAAGAAAACAAAACAATAAAACGTAACGATAATTTACAAACTATTTCGCAGAACGAAACGATTAGCCGAAACTCGATATATCCGATAAAATGTAATTTGTTGGTACGAGTGGAAAAAAAAACAAGAAGAAGAAGAAGAAGAAGAAAAAGAAGAAGAAGAAATGAAAATGCGAGGAGTTACGACAATAAATACAATTATAGTGTACAGCGGTCGAACGGAGGATTAATCGTGTCCTAGTCAGTCTAAATAAGAGTCTCTCTGGCTGAAATGGTCCAAAAAAGAAAAACGAAAAAACGAAAAAAAAAAAAAAAAACAAAAAAAAAAAAAAAAAAAAAAGCTTTCCGTTATGGCTAAATAACAAAACGAAACAAACAAAATGTTAAAATAAAATGTTCGTCCGAGTGTTTTGAGCTTGGATGGAAAAACAAAAAAAAAAACAAAAAAGAGGCGAAAGCAACGAATTGGAAAAATTGCGTTTTTACTTTCGATCTTGAAAAATTATGAATTTGGGGGAATAAAAAATATTGCAGGAGAATATAAGAGATACATATACACGGCAACGACACATATGAATCACATAGGACCACGTTTTCCGTATGTAAATACACCAGTGTATTATTATTATTATTATTAGTATTATTATTATTAATTATTATTATTATGGTCAATGATTATTATTATTATTATTATTATTATTATTATTGTTAATATAACTATGTAAATATCGTAAGAACTCGAGCGTTTGTTACGAACGTTTTGGAAGATGACAAAAAACGCCCCCTGTCGATCACTCGAGAAACGTCGAAACGAAGCTAGATTTTATATGTGAAACATTTGAAACGAGAGAAAGGTGAAACTAAAAAGAGTGAGACAGTTAAGATTTGACGATTTGAGATGTAAAATATTTGATCGAGGAAAAAAAGAAAGCTAAAATACTTTTCACACACGAGATTAAAAAACGAAAAGACAAAGGAAGTGAATGGTTATTTAAAAAAGACAAAGAAAAAATATTAAACTAATAAAAAAAATGTATTTCCTTGCTCGAACGGATATCTCTTCATATAGCAACGAAACGAAATAAAGGCACGCTTCGTACTTGTCCCAGGCTTTTTCACAACAGAACTAAAAACGAACTCGAAATTACAAAAGCATGAGAATTTGACAATTTAGTGTTCTTTTCTTTTTCTTGAATGTGCTATTTTGTAAATCGACGTTGCAATTTTCGTCGAGTAACTTTAGGCGTGGTATCGAGAGCCTAGAGTTTGAACTCGAGTCAAGAAGAATTTTAGAACTGTCGAAAACAAACAAAAATGGAATTTAACATTTGTTTTTAGAATGTGGGGCAAAATATTCGTAGATTCTGAAATAAAACGAGCCTAAGACGAAGCAACGAATCCATCGAAAAGTACTGTAGCTACAATTTTAAGAAACCATTCCAGTGTGACTGACTTGACAATTGTTGATTTTCATGTTTTTAGGATTTTTAAGAAAGTTGGATAATGAATGTAATTTTGTTTATTAATGTTTTAGTTTCGTTTACTTCATAATTTTGTTGGCAATTACGAACGTAGCGAAATATTAAATACTTTTTTCTAAAAAAGTCTAAAAGACCAAAATTAAATAACATGTTTCTAAAAGTTGCATATTTTTAGATAATACAAAACACAAAGATTTTCAAACAATTTTAGACTGGAATGGTTCCTTAATGTATCAAGTTTCTTCCATCGCTAAGTAAAAATTGTTTGTTCTAAAAATTACATTGTTTTTTCTATAAATCTTTCAACGCTGCCTCGAAATCTTACGTTAAACATTCATGGAATATTTAATCGAATGTATGAATGAGATTTAATTCATCCAGCCTTCGTGTATGACTTTAAGTTTAAAAAAATCTTTCGCTTCCAAGAACGAATAAAATGGCAAGAAAAAAATTCCTGAATTTTTTTCGTATAAATAAAGAAATGATTAAAATTTGTACGTGCATGCGAGCACTAAAAAAAGATACACGCACATACATACATACACACAGACACGCACACATAAATTCACACGAACACAAAGCTCACGTAGAAGCGTTACAGCATGTGTCTAGCTGTCTTAAGCGCAATCGATTCGCACGCAGCAATAATAATTGAACGAAAAAGCAAAAAACGAGTAAAAAAGAAGAAAAAAAAACGAACAAAACAAAACTGTCTGTGTCGTTAACGAGTATAAAAATAATGTCATTTATCTTTTATATTAAATAAACAAAGAGAGAAAGAGAGAAAGAAAAATTGTGAATAATTGCGCGCCTTCGTCGGAATAAAAGAAAATTAACAAAATAATCGAGATTCGAAAGAAAAATGATGCTAATCGATAGGAGTTAAGAAAGAACGACGTATTAATATTATTACTCAAGACAATAAAATGTTATTATCGATGTTAAAATAATTTTTTTTTTTCATATCATTCGATCATCTTTGTACAGTTTGGTTCGCAAGTGTTATCGCTCATTTCTGTTTCATTTTGTGTTTTCGTTTGGACGCTTTGACTCTCTGCGCCAGATCGTCCTTTTTCTTGGTCAAACTTTCCCTCAGTCTCTCGATGTGATCCTCATAACCGATCTCCTCGGCGATCTTTTCGAGATTATCGAAATCCTCGATTTCCGGCACTGATTTCTTAGCGCTACTCAACATCTGAGTAAACGCACCTGTTTGATTCGGCGTCAGAACGGAAATTGCCGTGCCGGGAATTCCAGCTCTTCCGGTTCTTCCGGCTCTGTGGATGTAACCCTCGATACGCTTTGGAAAATCATAAGCGATGACCAATTTTACACCGGGAATGTCGAGACCTCGTGCCAGAGCGTCGGAACTGACCAGGCTAAAAGATAAATAACAGTGTGAAAAAGTTGAAGGAATAAATGAAATAATTGAATGAAAGTTTCAATCAAAGATAACAAACGTATTCATTCGATTCAAGAGCGTCAGGAATGTTTTATGATTTATAAAAATATAATTTCTAATTTAACGTACACGTTAATACCGCCTGTGGCGAATTTCTCGAGTACACCTGCGCGTTGTTTTGGCACCAACTGAGCCGACAATTCATCAACGATCGTATTATTCTCCTTGAGCATGGAACGAAGAACAAGAGCCAAACGATGAGCAGCTTCGCCGGAATTCGTGAAAATAAGAGTTTTCTCTATGTTCGCGCTCGCTGTGAGCAATTGGCGAACCGCCAATGGTTTGTATTCCATTTTACATTTTACAGCACGTTCCTTCAATTCGTCTGGACTTGTATAACGTCCGGCAAAATCGTCGATCTGTTTATCCAAATTGACGTCATCGTCTCTGTCAGTGATCAGGACTGAAGTGAATAATATCGGTTGGAAGAGACCGAGTCTGCTCAACTTTTCTGGATCCTGCGATAGGGTAGCGCTGAACAAGAGCTTTTGGGCCGGTTGACTGTAATTATTATGAAAATTACGATTAAAGAATTTTTGATCATAAAAGAATAATTAAAGATTTTCAATCAACAAAAAAGTTTTTCTGAGGATTCTGTTCTTACCAACTAAAACAGAATTTTCGTGAATAACTTTTTCCATGATTATTCTTCTTGGTTTCTTGTTTATGATTGCAAATATTATTATTTTCTAATTTGGTTAATTCAACGATTGTGCGAACCTTTTTGATGCATTTCCAAGAGTGAGAGGTGGCGCTCGCGAATGTGGCGTTGGTATGTACTGTAGCCAATCGGTCGACCGATCAGCCTCGTCAATGACTAAAAACTTGAGATCGTTGAGAGTGAATCCAGGAGTTTTTTCAATATGATCGATGAGACGACCAGGCGTTGCAACGACTATATCAACCTTGCTTGAGTATAGTCCTTTCTGATCTAGAACATTTTTTTTATTCAGCTGCGTGATCAGTTTGAAACTGAATGTTATCACCGTATGCTACAACAATACTGATTAAGTATAAGGAAGAATAAAAATCACCTACTTTTCTTCACAAGATTGCTCTGTTCAGTTTCGAAAGAGGATGCCCCCGAAATTAAGGCAACTTTCAGATTCGTTTGGGCACTGTATGTGAGAAAAACTTTGTACACCTGCGCAGCCAATTCTTGAACAGGCAAAACGACTAAGCATCTGACTTTCGGCACGAAACGTGACTGTAATTCCTGGACAATTGGCAGTACATACGCCAGAGTTTTACCTTAAAAACAAAAAGATTAATGACCCAATGCTCATATCAACTTTTTTTCAAATTCAACTTTTGAGTCAATGATACACACCACTTCCAGTTGGCGCGGAAACGCATGTGTCCCTCGGCCACCATCCAACTTTTCTATCTCTGTTACACTTTAACAGCCACTTGACAAGACTCGCTTGAACTGGAAATAATTTCTCTATGCCATTGCTTCTAAGAATTTCAACAAGATTAGGATCCAATTCGTTTTGAAAATCTTCCAAACAAGGTCCACTACCGAGATCTGCCGAGATAACTTCTGGCTGTGCGAGCCATCGTGGAAGAACACGCTTTACAATTTGTTTTCTCTTCTTCGAGCTTGAGCCCAAAATCATAAAATCTTTATCCTCTATAGACGCTGTGACATGTTTAGCTTGTGTTTGTTCCAAATCTTCCGAAGGTTCTTCATTTTCTGTATTTTCTGCTGGTAGAACTGGATCGGTCGTTTTTTTCGACTTTCTTTTTTTGCCTTTCTTAGGACAAACGGTGCTTCCCGGATCTGTACTTTTATTATCGACCTTTTCTGTCTGTTTAACTTGAGGTACTGACGCAGCAGCTCTTTGTTTTTTCCTCTCCTCGATTCGTGTCAGAAGCTCAGAAAGATGATTACTCGGCTGCTCAACGGCAGTAGGCTCATCGCCTTCGTATCTGGAAGAAAAAAATGATGTTAAACGTTGACCGAGATCAATAATGATTAATATTCATACTATAGAAATAACTCACCGGTTCACGACAAACAGATCCATATCCTATGTTTGTTATTTTCCAGATAATTCCTAACCTCTAATATAAATCTTTCGTCAATCGACGAAAGTAGATGCTCTTTCGGCACTTTTACAATTGAAAAACACTATTCAACTCGATTACTCTGCCACTTATATAATGTATTACCGTACATTTTCAATTTTTGAATCAAATACGAGTTGCATACAAGGTGAAAACGAAGTAAACACGTGTGAACGTGTGTACCATTGTAACACGTGAACTGGAGCAGAAGAGTGAACCTGCGAATAGGGAAACTTCACCTCGAATGGCAGATTACGCTGAAACGCAAATTTGGATCAAATATTCAGCGAGTAATTAAGTCTGAACACGATTTCCTCCAAATTGCAATCCACGTTTGAAAAAATAAGAATTTACAGTACATACTTGTTACTGAATGACAAATTGAAATTTATTTTTTCACCGAGGACTGAAAGTTAGGTTAAGGTGGTCTTCCGCAATGTACACAATTGTACAAAAATACAAGATATAAAGTTCGACAAATAGTTAAATAGCGATCGTTTTTTAAGATTAGTCGTGAGTTTTTGAACGTACGAATAATGAGATTGTTACGTTTCAAACCTACAATTTCCGTCTGGAAACGTTTCGTTCACGAACAAATTAAAGAACGGCCATCAAACTGGGTACAGCCGGTTGGTTATGGCACGAACATCAATATTTATAATCATATAAAAAAATGTAACGTGCCATTAATTCTGAAAAATGAAAATATCGCCACATGGTACATGTGCGGGCCTACAGTGTACGATTCAGCACATCTTGGGCATGCATGGTAATTACGTTTTTTAACCACTGAAACAATTTCAGATAGTTATAATTACCGGAACGTCAGGTTTTATTTTATTACTGTATATTGACAGGTAGATCATTTACTAAAAATGATCTATTTCATTTATAGAACACATATGAGAAGAAAAGTCAAATTTCTTTATTAATAATTGAGAAATTAGGAAGTTTCGTTTGTTTACAGTACATTCGTCAGATTCGACATACTTAGAAGGATACTTACAAAGTTCTTCAACATTCATGTCGTCACAGTCATGTCAATAACTGACATTGATGATAAAATAATAAACCGCTCCAGGGAATGTCATGAAGATTGGAAGCAATTGACTAAACGTTACGAGCAAGAATTTCTCAATGAAATGCAATCTTTAAGCGTCGCACCACCCTATTTGTACTGTAGGGTCACAGATTACATACCACAGATCATTAGTTTTGTTGAGCAAATATTGTCAACGAAAGTAGCTTATATCGGCAAGGATGGTGAGATATATATTCTGGTGAACACAAAAATTGTTCTAGAATTCTTTCTATGATTTTACTTTCAATTATCATGTTTTACTTAAGCAACAAAACAATGTTTATATGGCGTTGCTTAATGTCACATTGAATGTCTGATATTAATTTCAGGTTCTGTGTATTTTGATACAACAAAATACGATAAATATGGTAAACTGTATAAACCGCAACCACATGAAAAGCATGAGATAAAAAAATCAACGAACGATTTTGCATTGTGGAAAGCTGTGAAGCCAGGAGAACCATTTTGGGAGTCTTCATGGGGTCCTGGAAGACCAGGCTGGCATATCGAATGTAGTGCAATGGCCAGGTGAGAAGTACACATTTTATATATTTTTATTGAAAAATGGATTACTGTATATTTAATGTTCCAAATGCATTTTTATTTTCAATAGGCTAAAATCAATATGTCGTTTTTATCTCTTTTTCTATGAAAACATTGTTTCCTCTATGAGAAAGCCAACAAGAAATCTTTATATTTTATTCAATATCCATCTAAATAGTTTTGTTTTAATCCTTCAGCGCTACGCTAGGAAATACCATTGACATTCATAGTGGAGGGATGGATTTATTGTTTCCGCATCATGAAAACGAGGAAGCTCAATCTTGTTGTTATCATCGTATAGATCAGTGGGTCAACTACTGGTTGCATAGTGGACATCTATTTTTGTCAGGGCAGGAAAAAATGTCAAAAAGTTTAAAAAACACTCTGAGCATAAAGGAGCTCTTAGAGCTTTACAACCCAAACCAGTTTAGATTATTCTGTCTTCTTACGCATTATAGAACAGGTAATCGTTTTTTTTTAAATACTTCTATTAATGTCACATGCAATAAGAATTTGATTGCTAAATTTTGATCTAAAATCTTTAATTAACTTAATTCTTTTAACGCTATACTCATGCTTGGGAGCAAATTTGTTAAATTAATACAGTTTTTTAAATTAATACAGAAATTGAATTTTCGCCTGCAAAAATGCGAAATGCAGTATCGATGCTGAATAAATTCGAAAACTTCCTCAGTGATTGCCGCAATTATGTATCGGGCAAGATAACAGCTGGAACAGTGGACGAGACCGTAGTGTTGGCAGTGAGTTGATCAATCAAAAATGTTAAGAAGAAAGTTTCAATTCCTAAAATGATGTTTACTCTTTCAAGACATTGAAGACTACGAAAGAAAAAGTTCTCGTTGCCCTGGCAGATGATTTCGACACGACGCAAGCAATGTTTGCAATTCAAGATCTCGTAGCTGTCGTTACTAAAATGTTGAAGCAGCCCGAGGTAAGTTGCGAATCCCCAATGCAAAGTTTGCCTTTTTTCAAACCGTAATCGAGAAGTTTATATTTAATAATTTTCAGGATAAAAAGAACGCTTTAGCCCCCAGAAATACTTCATCCATTGCGGCAGTCGCTGAATATGTAACGGGGACGCTCTCCGATCTTGGTTTTTCCGAAGACATCGACACGGAGAAAAATCAAAATAAATTGACCGAAGTTGTCAACAATTTTGTAAACTTCCGACAGACAGTACGAAACAGAGTCCTCGACCAAACCGTTAAGGACAAAAGTTTACTCGAGGCTTGCGACCAGGCTCGGGATAATCTGGTTGCTTGTGGTATCAAAATCAAAGTATGAGAACATTTTAAAAATTTTAGCCTTGCACAGTTCCAAATTTCAAGCATCCGCTCATTCACGTCGGTTTAATTAAACGTATGATTTTTTTTTATTCAGGATCACAAAAATGTTTCTACTTGGACAGCAGTGTAATGCGGAAAAAAAATTCAATATCGACGAAAAACGTAAATAAAATAAAAAAAGCACACACGGTTTATCGAGATTTTGTACAAACGTATATTTTATAACATACAAGTAATGATTTATCAATCCCCACCGCCATTCGAAATTTTTATTTTTTTCGCATCACCCCCCACGCTCTCCAGCTTTCGTTTACGGTCGGCCTTTCTTTCAGCCAGTGTTTTCTTCAAACCTTTCATTTTTCTTGTTTGAATACTATTGATATTTTGAGCTCCCATGTGTACACGGCCAAACGTCGAGCCGAGTTTATCCTTTGTTATATTTTTCTTCTTCTTCACTTTGAGATCCTTTGGTTTTTTGCAAGATTGCTTGAAAAGATCGTCCGAAGCAAGTTTGGTTCGTTTTACATTGAGATCGACTCGAGGTCCGATCTCGTTCAATTCTATTCGAGGAATTCTCGTACCTGACTTTTTCAGTAATACCCTGAAAGTTTATTCATATTTTTAAAAGATCTTATTATAGAGGAAGTTCGTGAATTAGTTAATTATTTAAATAATTATTGCCATATTATTTATCGTACCTATAACTTCTAAGTAAAACCTTATTTTCGTGTGCAGTGAAACTCAGAACGTGCTCCAATCCTTGCAATCTTATGTTTTGCACAATGTCCCTTTGAAACATATCAACCAAAATATTTTTCACTCTTCGGTATTCATGATTATTCTCCCAAAGTTCGCCATTAAATACAAGCATAGGCTTCATTCCTTCGGCTATTTTGTCAACCTTAAAGTCTTTCAGGGCCTGAAAATTCTCAATTCCAAATTCTACCATGTCCAGTACGGAATGCTCGAAGGTTCTACCCATTATAAGATTATGTGGACGTTTTTTACTGTGCGAGACAAACATGAACAGTGGTGAGTTCAATTTTCTGGAAAATTGTTCGATCGGCGTGCTATCCTCGAATGGACGAATAGGATTTTTCTTTTGCATTAATTGAGCATCTGGCTTTTTGAGATTGTACTGTAATAAGGAACACATGAAATAAATACAATGATAAAAATGTGAAAAGTGAAGTTAATGAATTAAACACTCATTTTTATTATACCGTTGTTGCGCAACTTATTTACATAAATATATGCAAGAAATAAATAAATAATTACAAAGGGATAGAACTGCTTCTACATTTGTAGCCGAGAAAATAAAAAAAATAACAATGTTTGTTTCCACAAAAGAAAAAGTGTGTATTATGTAAAAACAGGGCAACAACGGTATATAGTAGATAATAAAAATATCAAGGTACTCATAGAATAGTTATTCTACGAGTATAAGTAAATATTTACCAAATCTTTCATACAGTCGTTAGCTGTTTGAGAAGCTGTACTACCTCTGATGCATAACGTTTGTTTCGCATCTTCTATTAACTGAGGCTCCCTTTTTATTATAGCTTTCTTTCCTTTGTGAGTTTTCGGCTTGCTGCGAAAGTGCAGAAGAAACACGTTATTTACAAAAGAAAGAACTTAAAACATTGTATAATATTGCAAAAGCGATGAACTTCAGCAATTTTTGAGGTTAGAATTGTTAAATCATTTCTTACACCACTCTCTTTACGACAGGCATTGTAGCGGTAACGTGTTCACTGTTATCACTAAACTTTAACTATCAATTATTTATTACAGGTTCTATTGTCTTAAAACAATGTTTGTTACATTGCCCCGTTAGATACACGTGTTTCAGATAAGTCAATTTTTTGTTTGAGGGATATTACAGTAATAACGGAGGTGATCAGCGCTTGTGCACCATCTGACAGCGAACGGGTGAACTTTTCGTGCCTACGTTAAATTTGCCGCAAATGAGCGTAGTCATACACATATACGACTACGCTATCTTGCGACCAACTTAACGTGGGTCATAAGTTCACTCTTTTTTTTGTAAAGATTTAGAAATGCAGCTTACTTCGCATGGTTCGAAGAAAAAAGAAATGCGATTCCGTACAGTGGCGCCGCCAGTGTCGGTAAACGGAAGTACAACGACAAACATGGCATTGATCGTGCAGGGCACACCGACGTTTTACGTTTTTATGATAAAACGTGCGTGCCGTGGGTGTTAAACACCGTGGAAAAACATCAATTGCGACGAAATCCAACACCGATGAGCCTCGTAGAAGAGCGGTTAGCCCTGCGCACGGACGTTTCGTAAAACACGTTTGAACGCATTCTCGAGTGAACACCTTCGTGAAAATTTGAAAATTGTTCCGTGGATTCTCCAGCGGCGGGGGAGGGGTGAACCGATCGGTTGTCAGTTTACTCGCCGGAGCTGTCACGCGTGTTTGTACCTCTCGCGTCGTTATGCACGCTTACTTGTTATAACCTATGATAAAAAAAAACCGGGAAGAGCAATATACACATAATTCATCGTCTCGAACGGGTCGAACGCTCTCGCCACAGTGTCCTATCGTGATAAGAATATAATTTTCAATAGCGTGGTGCGCACCAGTGACAAAGTTATGTTTGATAAACGGTGAATCGTGATTTCGTTGAAAACAACGATGCAGAGAAGTGGTAAGTGAAACAGAAATTTTTATACGCGTATAAAATGTAATACTTTATACGAATGCTTCGAATACTTTAATCGATTCTGAACGCTGCGGGGACGATGCTGGGAACATCGGGATAAGCCGGTTGAAAGAAAATTCACCGCGTCTTTTGTCCCGGGGTGAAAAACGCTACCAGGTATATAAGAACGTTATTTAACGTGGTAGTCGACGACCATTTTGAGAGCGCCAAATTTCCGCGTCAATAGCAGAGGTGTATATACGTGCGGTGCGCCACTTGCTGGCCACGGTCAATACACGGCACAAGTATCCTCCGCCTAACCTATCGTATATTCGCTTTGTTTTTTTTTCTCTTCGACAAAATTCTTAATACGACATTTTCTTAAATTGCCTCGCGGCTTTAGAACCCTCTATGGTTCTTTATTACTGTCGATGGAGTTTCGATCTCGCTCTAATTACTTTTCATTCATGAAATCTTTTTTTTAACGTCGAAGGTTATATCAACATTGGAATAATCACTTTCTTAATTAAACATTTTTTAATGATTCACGTGTTATTTTTATTTTATCCTTTTCTTTGTTACATTGACATTTGATAATTTCTTTTGAAAATTGTTGAGAATTATTATTTTCTAATAGAATTGATTAAAATTTTTTATGACGTTTAAAGTATTTTTTATTTATTGTTTTTTTTTTTCTTTCTTTTAGTTTGTTGAACACCATGAGAAAATTAGCAAGTGAAATGAGAATGAGTCTTGCGAGCTGGTAAATTGCACAGCGACGGGGCTGATATTGATGTATCATCGAGTTTTGTCGTTATTCATGCGTTTTATGCAAATCCAGTGTAAAGCGATGCGACTGTGGAGGAACGAAGCGCTGGAATCGCTCGCGAGACAGTGCAGCGAGAAATTTGCTCACTGCCGGCTTTTCTATATCAGCTCTAGTATAATTCCTGTACTCGGTATGGTACGACGTGATTTTTTGAGCGTGCGTCGAGCTCGTTTTGTATACACGTATTTGTGGAAAATTATTAAAAATATTTTCACCAAAAAATCTTTCTTCGCGCCATTTTTTTCAAAATAATATAAACATGATACATTGTTTTTGTTAAACCGACAAAAGCTTATTTACAGTTAATTTCACGTTACCAAAGGATTTATTTAACGTAATTTCTCGTGTATAGAAAACAATGTAGTTAAATTCCTTCTTTTTATTAATCGAGGAAGTAAAGCGAGAGTGAGGTCACGTGATCGTTAGGCATTGTTGCTGCCCGTTATTCATTGACTCCCGTCGAACGCATGGACCGATATTAATTAAATTCGACGCGATTTAATTTAATGGACCATAATACAAAATGGTGGCCTGGGTATAAACGGATTTATTAAAAAAACAAAGAATAATCCGATTTCGCTCAAAATCAAAACCAACGTGCAATTCCAATCGTTGATATTGAATTCAAAACAATCGTCAGCCTATTTCAAAATGGCGGAACGAATATCCCCAAGCAAACACTAAAATCCATACAAACATATAAAAAAAATGAAAACATTTTAATTCAAATTGAAAACCTTTCTTAACAAATATAAATTTTACCAAAATTTAAAGATCGCCGTGACGATTTTTTAATTAAATTCGACGCGATTTTATTTAATTGACCATAATACAAAATGGTGGCCCGGATATAAACAGATTTATTAAAAAAACAAAAAATAATCCGATTTCGCTCAAAATCAAAACCAACCTGCAATCCCAATCACCGATATTAAATTCAAAACAATCATCAGCCTATTTCAAAATGGCGGCACCAATATCCCCAA
This sequence comes from Tryphoninae sp. A BG-2022a, assembly GCA_030522965.1. Taxonomy (NCBI): domain Eukaryota; kingdom Metazoa; phylum Arthropoda; class Insecta; order Hymenoptera; family Ichneumonidae; species Tryphoninae sp. A BG-2022a. Next base: position 15,947 of record JAPYZT010001975.1, on the reverse strand, counting down.
GCAAACACTAAAATCGCTACAAACATATAAACAAATGAAAACATTTTTATTCAAATTGAAAACCTTTCTTAACAAATATAAACTTAACCAAAATTTAAAGACCACATTAGCAATTTTGTAGAAAAACAACAATGGCTACAGGTCAAAAATCGTTTCACCCATTTCCAAATCGTAGTGAAAACTTTTGTCATCGAATATTTTAATTTCTTTCTTTTATCGATTCGACGAAGATGCGGCATTTGTTTTCTTTTTCGCTTTATCTCTTCACCCCCACCCCCCTCCCTCCCCCCTCTTCGTTTTCTTTTCTCTTTCACTGTCACTTGTGCGGTTTCGCTCGGCTGTTGTGCTTTGTATTTATAGTGTTCTCTCGTCACGGCAACGAGTTCTCGTACGTGTATCGTACAATATTCGCACAGTCGACGGACACACTCGGTAACTGATCCAATTTAAATGTTACCTGATTTTCTACGACACATTTATCTTCCTGAAACCCTAGAGCGGATTTCAGTTTGTGTATACACCGCGAAGTTGATCTCGGTGAGTGTTTAGAGCCAAGCCGGGACCCGTTGGCAGTCCGTGCGAGATTCGTTTTGTCAGTGCAACATTTCGCATTAGCGCCAGTTTTTCTCTCTCTCTAACTTTGACGAAGTGAATTTATTTAAAAAATAAAAACAAAATTATCGATTTGATGAAAATTCTCGTTTCTCCTACAACGTGTTTAAGACGCGAAGAAAATTAAGCGTAAATAATGAGAATGCAACAATTTTTAATTAACAAAAAAAATTGTTAATAATTTTGCAATTAAAAAAAAATATTTTCAACGATTGAAAATTTGAAATTCTTTGAAAATCGAGAGTCACTTATTCATTTCGTTATCTCACAGAAATTTTAGTAACTTGCATAATTCGCATAACAATAAAAAATCGAAAATAAACATTAAAAAAAAATTTTTTTTTTTTTTAGGAAAATATTTTTCCAAATTTTCTCGCAACGTTCTTAATTCTCGTGTTCGTAGAATTTCCAGGAAACAAATCATCGAACGATTGAAAAATATCCTCTTTCCAATAAACAAAAAAAATAAATAATTTCAATTTTCTAATTAATTCAAAATTAATAAAAAAAAAATTGTGATTTTTTAGAAATTTTCATTATTCCAGAATATTGTTTAGAATAGTTGAAGTTCCCTAGTTTCAAGGACACGCGCTCTCGAGTGCGCGCGTTTTATTTAAACCCGCGTTGGAATTCGTAGCAATTTTTTTTTTCCCTCTTTTTCACTGTTTTTTTTTATTGTTTATTTTTTTTTTTTTTTCGTTCTTGGAGGGGAGAAAATCTATTTTCAGTCGGGCGTTTGTGTGCAGTAGGGCTTCGTCCTGTGTGTGCAACGCGTTTCTTCTTCATCCTCTTCTGCCTCTCGTCGACAAGTACAAATTACGAAAAAAAAAAAAAATCCAAAAAAAAAGTCGAATAAACGATCGTGCGTGTAGGAACGTTCGGGTGGGAGTAAAAGAGCGCGCGCGGGCGATTAAACAAAAAAAAATCGTGTTCGAAGATTCCCGGAGGATTCATGATCAGAATGGAGACGTCCTCCGTGGTGTTCGTGCCGCAGAGTTCACGTAAGATTAACATTTAATCGTCTCTCGTTGTATTTTTTATTGTTTGTAAAAAAAAATTTGTTTTTTAATTTTATTTTTTTTTTCAAATTCAAAAGACAATTTCTAAACGATATTCGCCTTGTTAGGAATAAACGGGAACGCGGTTACACCGGAATTGAAATGTTTTTTTATATTTTGTAAGTTTTTTTGTTTTTTTTTTTGAAGAAATAATTTTTTTTGTTGGAAGGAAATTTTTTTTAAGGAACTCACAATTGAAATGTATTTGAATTTTTTTTATTTGTTTGTTAGCTATAAAAGGGTTTTTGGAAAGAAAAATAATTAATTTAATTTTTGTTTGGAATTTTGTTTTTGTTAATTCAAAAGATAATTTCTAAATGATATTCTCCTCTTTACGAATAATCGGGAACGCGTTGCATCAGAATTAAAATGTTTTTAATATTTTTGAAGTTTTTTTGAAAAAAATAATTTTTGTCGTTTGGAGAAAATTTTTTATAACAAACTGAAAATTGAAATATATTTGAATTTTTTTATTTTGTTGTTATCTATGAAAGTGTTTTTAGAAAGAAAAATAATTAATTCAATTTTTGTTTACAATTTTTTGATTCTTTTCTTTTTTTTTTTTATTGATTTTTGATATTGGAAAATTTGGCGATGGATTAAACGCAGTCCGAAATTAGAGCAGCGTTTAGGCTCTGCTCGTAATGTCCTTCGTCTCGAACTCGGTAATTTCCCAATAACACGCAACGCGTTGACCGAAAAAACAACGTACGGCCTTAATTGATACCGTTTATTCGTCTGATTGCTAAATATTCGCGAGCTTATTCTCCGGTCGAAGAAATTCTCGCGCGGTTATAAGTACGTCTACAGTCAAATCGAGTCGCAGCGAAACGAGTGGAGGGCGTCCCCCCCCCCTCCCCTCCCCCGTTTTCTCGTAGAATTTCTTGCCACTGATGTCATCGCGACAGAGCTCCTCTATCAGCAACCATGCCTCTTTCTCTTTCTCTCTTTTTCCATTTATCGATGTTTAGTTATTTTCTTGAGCGGTAATACTTTATTGAAGTTTCGATAAATAATTCGACGCATTTATCTTCGTTGAATTTTTGTTTGTATAACAGAGATATTTTTATTTATTTTACATAAAATTCGTCATCGATTTTAGATTACGATTTCTCAGTGTGTCGAGCAAGGAAATGGTAGGAGCGATGGTATTTATCGTAGTGGACAAATGATTCATTATTCCTGGTAAAACACCTTGTCGGTTACGATTGAGCGAACGCGTCACGCGATTGCTCGAGCTAAATAAAATTCTTGAGATAATTTGTATTCTCGAGTGGAAACAACAAAATTTTGTTAGACGAACCTTTTGGTACAATGATTAATGTCGTGGGAGCAATGTAACGCGTGAGAAACTCGGTTTAATGGAGTAGTACATTCGGCCGCCGCCTAGATGGCGAACCGACGGGGCGCTTCTCGCAGGCGATAGAGCACCTCGGGAGTGATATAGCAGTTGTAGTCAAATCGTTCTTTCATATACTTTCTATGTCACCGTACAAATAAGTTTTATTACAATCTTTTTTAAATTTGTATAATTCTAAATTTCGAATTTTTATTTATTTTATATAAAATCCGTCATCGATTTTAGATTACGATTTCTCAGTGTGTCGAGCAAGAAAATGGTAGGAGCGATGGTATTTATCGTAGTGGACAAATGATTCATTATTCCTGGTAAAACACCTTGTCGGTTATGATTGAACGAACGCATCACGCGAATGCTCGAGCTAAATAAAATTCTTGAGATAATTTGTACTCTCGAGGTGGAAACAACAAAATTTTGTTAGACAAACCTTTTGGTACAATGATTAATGTCGTGGGAACAATGTAACGCGTGAGAAACTCGGTTTAACGGAGTAGTACATTCGGCCGCCGCCTAGATGGCGAACCGACGGGGGGCTTCTCGCAGGCGATAGAGCGTCTCGGGAGTGATATAGCACTTGTAGTCAAATCATTCTTTCACGTACTTTCTATGTCACGATACAAATAAGTTTTATTACAATTTTATTAGAATTTATATATGTCTAAAGAAGAATCCATTCTTTTCTACTTTTTCGCTAACAAAGTTTGCTATTTGAACATCGTTTTTCAAATTGGAATCTCGATAACCCTCGAAACTTCTTCGGTGATTTTCGCACATAAACCGAGCAAACTTCTCTCACCAAGTAAGCCCAGCATTCAGAAAACCATTACCGATAAAAAAGAAGCTTGGTAAAGATCGGCAAAAATCATGAGCCAGCGGCGTGGAAATTCTACCTCCCAAGTTCTTTTTTTTCCCGATACTTCTGAAAACTTTAGACGTTTCAAGGGATCGAGCACTTCCGCGCGTCGAGTACTAACTTATTTTCCCGAGGAAATCTGATTTTCCTCGTCATGATGCTCGATATATTTATACTCGTTTTTTTTTCTTTCAAATATCCCTTCGAATTTCTGTTTAACGCTCGTCGTCTATCGTACAAGATGCGAACTGTTTTTTTATAACGATACATCACTTATATTTCCTCTCCCGCACCCTCGCTATCTCTCCTTCCTTCTCCTTATCGTCCTACCAACTCCGACCACCGTCTCCACGTCCTTTTCGTTATTTTGTTTCCGGTTCACTCCGCACGGATGCTGCACGACCACACAAATCCACTCGCGACACGTACGACGACGTTTATGTACATAAATATATACACATATATATCTATATATATATATGTATATATATGTACACACATGCGACAACGGAACAACCGCCACGCTCGATCACGAAACACGTCACCGATAACCACTTGGTCTTCGTCGTACACCACGGTCACCACGTTATATAGCGGTAAGTCTTTCACGATAGCGAAAAGGGGAAGAAAAAAAACGATCGTGCATGCTCTTCTCTTGTAGTTTTGTTTCGACGGGCAGTTGCCGTTCGTACGTTTGTCGCGACGTTTGCGGAAAGTGAGCTCGTTTCGCTTTAAACTTGTTGTTTAGTTAAAAAGTGTCCTCGAGGAATAATACACTCTCTCATTGGGAATTACGTATCGAACGAATCGTCCAACAATTGCCAACGACGATGTGATCGAACGTGTTTCTAATAAAGGATACGCAATATTTATCGGATTATTAATGTTCAAAGAATTTTTATTCGTCAGAAATTATAATTATAAAAAATTGATTAATTACAAAAAAAAGATGTGATTTTTTTTTAGTTTTGAAATATTGGAATTTATATCGTCGATTCGGTCGTAATTTTTTGTAAATGGTACAGTTTGTTTATCTAACAATGAGAATAGCGTAATTATATTTAAACAATAATGTGCGATGAGTAATAACGATCGTGTGTGTTCATAAAACGAAAATGAAGAAATTAAAAATACATAAACTTGTTTTTATTTCGCAAATTTCATGTATAAGATTATTTTAACGAGTCGTAAGTGAAGTGCGTTGCGATTGGCAATTTTTACCTAGTACTTGGAAATTCGAGCAATTATCTACTCGTCGTTCGCTATCTTAACATTTCTTCCACATTTTGAATTTTACAATTATCAAAAATCATCAACAGTTCCAACGTACACAATATTTCCCACCGCTCAGTCGGTAACCAAAAACTGTAATCGACTTTTCTCAATGTTACCTTGATATTTCGTAAAAAGTCAAAGTCTTACGCTATTTAGAATCGAAAACTGAATGTCCTAAGACTTTGCGTTGTTCCAAAATGTTGGTTCGTCTGTGAGAAAAAGGCGTTACAGTTTTTCGTTACCGATCGAGCAGACTCGACCGTAAGTTCGATCCTGAATCGCACACTAAGTTTTACAGCTAATTTGTAAGAGAACAGTGCGTCGCACAGTCTTTTGCTTACGCAGCGATCCGATCTCCAACCGATTTTTTTTTCTTCTTTATATCGATATCTCCCTTATCGTTGGACGAATAGTACTCGGCTTTAATGCAACTCGGCCAACGTTATGCTATTCCTCGGCCAACGAACCTCGATCGTTGAGCGTACGTTTTACGCACTTTAGTCAATTAAAGTCAAAGTTGGTCCACTCGCCTTCTCGTACCTCGTCCTCCGTCGCTAAACGATAATTGACAATGCCCACGAGTGACTCGCGCTCTATTCCTGAATTAAATTATCCCTTGTTTTACATACGTTGCATAAAGACCGAGATCCAAAAAAAGCAAAATAAAAATTAAAATAATAAATTCGTCGATTAATAAAGTGAATATTTATTTAGAAAACGAAAAATAAGAAGTGTGTGACAACAAATATAATTTGATAAAATTAAATGTAATTAACGAATGCGAGGTATAATTGACAAAGAAGAGTTTGTGGAATAAAAATGAAATTCTTCCAGACTGAAAATTAAACGAAGTGATAAAGGAAACAATCGAGCCAAGCCCCGTAGTGATAAAAAAAAAATGTCAACGCCAACTGCATCTCGACGTCGACTCGATCCATCGGTACTAGCCAAGTTCCACGAGAGAAACCAGAATAAATCATCGTCTCAACAGGTAGAGGGATAAATAACTGTGAATAATTCATTCTTTCTCCCGATTGCTATTTTGTCGCAAAAGTTGTTGGAAATTGTCGTGAGAAATTTTTGCGCCCGAGTTTTTTTTTATTATTATTATTTTTTTTAATCTATTTTACTCGGGCTACTTTCCACGGTATAATCGCTTGATTTATATCGGTGAGAGTCTCGTCGATGAGTCAGGTGGAGCCGTTTCCATCGTTGGTACGACACTCGACGATAAAGATATTGATAACCTGATAGAGGACGTTGACTCGTTAATAATCCTGAGTTACTAGCGAGAGTAACGAAGAGAAATGTTCTTCTCTCTCACTTTCTTCGTTTTTCAGTGTTTAAACCAAATTTGCGCGATTGAGAACTTACGGAGAATTTTGAAAGTAATTTTCGAAACTTTTTTTGAATTCTGAAATTTATTTCGGCCACATTTTTCTTCAATTGTAAAACTAATTTTCGGTATAATTTTCTAAATTTCTAGAAACAAATTGTCTAAAATTGTAAAAATAATTTTCTAGAATTCTAGAAATAATTTTCTAAAATTCTAGAAACCATTTTCTAAAATTCTAGAAATCATTTTCTAAAATCCTAGAAACAATTTTCTAAAATTCTAGAAATAATTTTCTAAAATTGTAAAAATAATTTGCGAGAATTCTAAAAACAAACTTTCTAAAATTGCAAAAATATTTCTCTACAATTCTCGAAATACTTCTCTAAAAAACATGAAGCCAATCTTAAAAATACATTTAATAAATTAGTAACATTTTTCTAAAATACTAAAATACATATATTTGTTTTAGAACGTTCTAATTCGACGAAAGAAAAATAATCGCAACACGTTCATCCCGCTGTCCTAAATACGCAGTCGTGGTTTACGGAACGTATATTTTTTTTTTTCTAAACCTTTGTTGCGGTCGTTATACGAATCACGACGCCGAAAACGGACGCGCGTGTTTGCGTCCATTGCCATTGCCATAATGTGTATTTTGTGTTCTCCTCGCGCAACCCTCGTACTCCTTTTGTACGTATTATGCTCGTAGCGTGCAATGCCTTCGCGTATGCGTTAGGTGCTTTATATGCTAGTGAGATACTAGGAAGTACTCGGAACGCTCGCTAGAGGGTGCCAAGGGGCATGTACACACACGGCGTACGACCGGCCCGTACGGAATAGCCACACGGAGTGTCGATGTGGCCTTAATTGGACTTTGGAGTCGATATAAGAGGTACTGGGCTCGTATATGAATGAGTTCGATGCGCCAGTGACGATACTTCCCTCTCTTGTTAACCCCCTGCCATATTACAATATATATAACATATACAATAATAGACATATATATATATATACATAATTACATAGTTGGTACGCGTGTGTACGACTAACTGTAATACGTTATTTACGTTACTTGCATCCGGAAATGAGATACTACGTAGACATTCCTCGCCCCTAATTGAAATCGTCGCTGTGTGTGCACAGCAAATTCGATCCTTCGCGATTCGTATGGACGCTAGGTCACGAATTTGTAACGGGTCGGACGAGCAAATCTCATTAACCTGGCCAGCATCTATATAGATTGTACTGCAATTTAAAAAAAAAAGAAAACACGCACACAATTCCCATCCCGACCACTCCAATCATGTACCGAAGAAAATTGCTCTATCACCATTCAATCGTTTTTTTATTCAGAAGAAAACAAGAAGTGGAGTTTTTATCGATAATCTCATTTGCATCGACGTAGTTCGAGAATTATGAGAGATATCAAAAAAATTATTAGGATTAAAAATATCAAGCGTATCCAAAGGAAGAAATTTGTTTTCTTGTGTTTTTTTCGTATTTTCGATATTTTTGAAGATAATCGAGTTTGTATCGGATGCATTGAGTGTCATCGAGAAAATCGTCCATCTAGCGGAGACAATGAGAAACACAAAATCCGACAACGATTATAGCGAGAAGATAGGCTATGGTAGGATTAATCCAGGAAAAAAAAAAGCTTTAAAAAAAATCTTCACGAGGGTGGAAAAGTCTGAAGGGATTCTCGAATCGTTTCGAGAACACACAATTCATACCACATGGCGAGGCCGGAGGATACGAAAAGCTTTTTCTAAGCCACCCTGTATGAAATATATTCTACGTACAGTAGTACCGGCGTGGTACATGGCATTCGTAGTCGGATATCGAAATTTCATTGGTCCGCGGCGAGACTCGAGAGCCATGCGATTGGTCGAACGTGCCGCGGCGAGAAAACCCGTGGGGATCGTGCATACAGGGCGCTACGAAGGATCCGGGGAGAGCATTCAGATTATTTCTCCGGGTTCTGGGGATACCGGCGTCGGAAAATACGTACATAGAGATACGCTCGACAGACCCCGAATACATACGTATATGTATTCGTTTATGTGTAATGTAAATTAATACATTCACATTACACAACACACAGACACACACACACATACACACACAAAACACGAGCAATTCGGAACGAAGAAGGAGACTCTCCGACCGAGTTCCTCGCACGACTGCCGTGGTCGGTGTGAGTCTCTCTCCCACTAACGCGTCACCCTATATATACAGCTACACACGGTCTTCATCCCCACCACCGAGGACAGCTGCGTCAGGCGTGGTCGCGTCGCGAGCCTCCCGTCGCTTCCCCCTCCCTAACCCCCTCCCCCCTACCTCTCTCGCTCACTCACCGCGTAGTCCCCGTCGTTGTCGCTGGTCGCCGCTTCGTTCGTTCGCGATTTTTGTGTCTCGAGTTCGGACGGCGTACACAAAACTCGCACACCGGCATTGTCGACGCCGTTGTGCGTCGTCTGCGAGATAATACAACTCGTTCCCGGAATAAACCTAAACACATTAAAATTATATTTTCTCAATTGCGACCGTTACAGTTTTAACAATCGTGCGCGTGGCTTTGTTTCCTCCGTTTACTCAGCGTCCGAAGTTTATTTTATCGAGTGTATGTATCGTGCTAGTGGCGAGTGAAGTGAGTGGTTGAGGACGATGAGCAGAAAAGTGAGAGTGGCAGTCACGTTTGGCCGATTCGGCGACGTGAATCATCAGTGGCGTTCTTGAACCCCGGACTCTTACACTGCGAGAGAGAACGATATATATATATATATACACACATATATAAACGACCATACAAACGCGTCACGTTGCAACGAGTGAGGAAGTGAGACAGAGATACACGAGAGGATAACCATAATAATTGTAACAAGAAAACAGCGTAATACTTCTTTGACACATTTCGAGCATACAAAATAATTCCAAGTTATTATTATTATTTAAAAAAAAAAAAATTTTTCTTGATTACCAAATCGACGTCCTGATTTCTCAGCTCAGGTTTCATTTTGGAAATATTAATGTTTTATTTTTTAAATTTCGACTCGCCGGTGTGGGTAGATGAAAAGTGGGGAAATAAAAATTCAATTGTTCAATTTTTTTTTTTTTTTGGGGAATTTTTTTTTTAATGGGAATTGGAATAAGGTTGTATAATTATTATAATTGTCGTTGTTGTTATTATTATTATCGCACGTATCAGGGGTACAGATAGACGGATATCGAGTAGGTGCTTCGACGAGTGCGGTTGGGAGAAACGTGATACGGTTTCGGGTGGGAGGCGTTTCCAGGACGATGGCAACGCTGGTGGAAACATTTTTACTCGCTCTGTGACTCCGATAGCGGAGAGAAACCCTTGAAAAACCTAGAGTTTCGATCTTTAGCGAGAATGCCTTTAGTGATGTTTTCTTTTCTTGTTAAGCGACTAGAGTGTATCGCTTGTATCGTTGGACTTGGACTTCCGTCGGTATAGTTAAAAGGAACGTGGAGATATTTTCTTTTTATCGGTTCAACGACGATTTTGGACGTTGGAACGAAGTAGGATCGATAATAATGATTTATTGATTCGAGTTGTTTTCTTACGTGTTTGATTTTTGATAATTTTGACATTTAATCTTAAAATCTTGGCGGAGGATTGGATTTATCGTGGAGTAAAAATAATAATGGAATTTTTTTTAAATAATCGTTGTTATTGTAGAAATGTGAAGAGAAATTTAAAGTTAGTGATTTTATGAAATAGTTAAATTTTTGCGTTTTTATTGGCGTTAGGTGCTAAATTGAAAGTAATGCGACGCACGTGACCGAGTCGGGGTCAAGTTCGCATCGAGCCATTTTGTCATGACTACAATATGGCCGCTGTCTGTTTTCTACCACCTCGAATTTTTCTCGACGAATTACCGCTCGGTTTTCTCACGAATTGTACTGATTTTTTTTTGGGTCGTTTATCAAAGTGGCACAAACCTGTAACGGTTGAGATAAAGCGTGGTAATTGGTATAGAACTCATAATAAAATTATTTTAACGAAGTACGTAATATCCATCATGACGGATCGGGTCCACCTCGAAAGTTTGATAATTAATTACGCTTTAAAAAATTCACTTACGAAGAAAATAAAAACTCTCTCGGGTTCTCAAGAATGGCAAGAATCCATTTCTTATTTATAACGCATTTCTGTCATAACGCAGAATCGATCGAGGTTGAAATATTAAATGAATATTCAAGGTTCCAATGAGAATCCTTTAGACTTTCAATGCATCGATTAACATCGCTAAAATTCTCGGTAACTCGATGGTCGCCCTTTTAGTTTCTCTTCTCGTTCAAGCCTGGAGCTTATATATCCCCGGGTTATTGCCTCTCGCGAACCGCCACGTGCATTCGGCTTTCACGAAGTTCAAGAGTATAATCGGAACTTGGTCGAGGCGATTGGCCGGCATAGAACCCAGTCCAGTCACCACCAGGCCGGCTAAACTCTCCTCGCACCAGGCGTCGTTGCCAAAACTTGCTTTCAAAAAGTTATTTATTGCTTTGGGTCGTTCAACCTCTCTCTCGACAATATTCTACTTTTACTGGACCGGTCAACAGTCCCTTCGATATCGTTTCGTCGCTTTAATATTCGACAACACGAAATAACGATCCGCCGATTGTAATGAAAAAAGTTTTTTTTTAATAAATTCAATTTTGTTAAAAATTTCAACTAAAAATAAAAAAACGTGGCAAATTCGTGGGAGAGAGTCTCCAAAAGCTATACCGACGCTTCGATAAGTCCCCAAAAGATAAAATACTTATAAAAGCATTATATTATTCACAAAACGATTACCACACCCCGTTCCCACCATCGTTGTCTCGATCTCGATAGCTCCGTAGGCTGAAAGAATCTCCTTCATAATAACCCAACGACTCGAGTCACTTCACTGATGTTTGTGCTTTGAATATCGCAGCGAAGGGGCCTCATTCATAGCGAGTCCAAGCGTCGTAGAGAGAGTCGAAGAGCTCGAGCGAGGATTCGAAGACGAACTTATCAAGAGCCTAAAAAAAAAGGACAACGAGTACAAGGCCTGAGGCGATTCTCCAGGAAGAAATGAGAAGATAACTTGGCTCTACATTACCGACGGAGCAAACGAAAACCATCTCAAAAGAGAAAATCACACAGGAAGACAAATCAAGTAAACGAGAATACTAAACAAACGACGATATTGCAATTCTCAGTACTTGAAGCGAAGGTTACCGACGGAGTATACGACTTACCGACGGAGCAAAAAAATTTCTTTTTGCGTAGAATCAAGTCAAAGGGAAGAAAGGCGAATATAAAGGAGAATGTCGTCGACGGAGAATCATAATGGCACGGCGCCTCATGCTAATGGAATAAAATCTACGAGTATGATAGCAAATTTGTCGTCGTCGACGACAATGACGACCTCTTCGTCTGCGACGATGTCAGCGTCGACTGGTGGCATTCGTGGGAACTCGACGGTAACGACGAATTCGTCGTTTCTTTACAGCGGGACAAATGCCGTTGGTGGGAATCGCGATAAGCCTAGACAGGCGCCACCTCCGACATTGCCAAAATACACGTCGAGCTTCAACGCCGGCTCCAACGGGACTGCCGAAAGGCTCAGCAGGGAGCGCGAAAGTGGCGGTAGTTACAGGCTCGCGAGCCTCGACAGACTCGCCCTTCGACAGAGAATACTCGACGGCGAAAAAGCCAACGGCGGTGATGCCAACACGGTAAGATATTAACGGGTGTAATGGTGGACGAGCACTAAGACAGGCGCCCTTGAGACGAAATCGAAGGTCATTTGGGGAAATAAAAATTTGAATTTAAACTTGGAATGACTCGAGAACCGAGCTCGAATTAAGAATCGATAGTACGAATTTAAATTAGACTTAAGCTTGAGATTAAGTTAGGTCGAGTTTAAATTTGAACCTAAATTCTGACTTTAGTTTAAACCTAGGTTTGAAATAAAAATTTAAGTTTAGTTCGAACTCTGGTGTAAATTAAGTTCGATTTTAATTTGGACCTAGATTCTAAATTGAATTTAGATTCGAACTTAGCATCGATTTGAACCTAATACGAATTTAATTTGAACCTCAGTTCGATTCTAATTTGAATCTAAATTAAAACTCGAGTTCGAATTTAAGTTTAAATCAAAATTCCATGTTAATTCGGACTCTGATGTAAATTAAGTTCGATCTTAAATTGGATTTAGTTCGAACTTAGCATAAATATGAACCTAATACGAATTTAATTTGAACCTTAGTTCGACTCTAATTTGAATCTAAATTAAAGCTCGAGTTCGAATCTAAGTTTAAATCAAATCTCCATGTTAATTCGGACTCTGATGTAAATTAAGTTCGATCTTACTTTGAATTTAGATTCGAACTTAGCCCAGATTTGAATTAAATATGAATTTAATTTGAACCTTAGTTCGACTCTAATATGAACCCAAATTAAAACTCGAGTTTCGAATCTAAATTGTAAGTTTAAACTTAATTAAGTTTAAACCTAAGGATCTTCTCAGCTCAAACGCTCCAAATTAAATTCCACCTTAATTTCTTCCCAGTCTCCAGCCCAACCCCAAAGACTAATTAACAAAAAAATTATGCGCACAATTTTCCATTCTTAATTCTTCAAAATTCTAAATTAGAAAAAAAAATTCTTTGAAAGAAGTCAAATAAAGGAAAAAAGAAGGATCACCTCACCGAGTTAAAGATTTTTCGAAAATCTGGTGTGGCTCAAGGGCTTGGATCGTGGAATACCACGATGGTTCCGTACCACGGCGACGTTTTCATGAACTTCTCTGAAAAACAAAATGTTCTAAAAATACGAATACTGGCACAAACACATATGCAACTGGGGGAGGAAGACTTACTCATTATGAATACCGACAGCTATGTGCGCCTCGTGATATAAAACCAGAACACCCAGAGGCCCACACCGCTGAATAAACGTTCTCGCCCATAGCATTAAGGCGGATAAATGCACGCCTGGCCCTCTCTCTCTCTCTCTCTCTCTCTCTCTCTCTCTCTCTCTCTCTCTCTTCCTCTCCTTCTGTAAAATCTCTCAAGGGTTTTGCCTGGTAGAAGGACAGAGAAAGAGAGCCGGAGTAAAAGAAAGTGAGACAGAGGGAGGGAAAGAGGGCGAAGCAATGAACGAACGCGAGGATAAAGGGTGGAAAGCTCAAACTCTGCAACAAAGCACCCCTTTCACGAAAACGGGGCGAGCGTTCCATTGCTAACATTTTCTCTCGTTTTTTTTTTTTTTTTCGTCCACCACCAACACATCGTATGGAATATCCGTACCCTCGATTCAACCGCACTTCATTTCACCCTGTGCTTTTGTGCTTATGAGCACTTATTCCCAAATTTTTGGCACCCTCGAATTCGCTTTTTAAAAATTGTTTGTTTGTTTGTTTTTTCATTGGGATTAGTTCAATATTTTTGGACTGCTTGGTCAGAGAGGTTATCTTTGTCGTCGTGGTATCTTGGACTACAATTCGTACAAACTCGATCGAGTGATAGTCGAGTTTGGTCGAGAGATAAATCATGCGGGAGAGAACAATGGAGAGTCTCAATGCAGATTCATTGCGTGCCAGGCAACGATTTATCTCTGTAATTATAGCCCCCCCTCCCCCCATCTGTCTCTTGTATATGTATCGTAATTACGTAACGTCGATTAGTCTCAATTTGATCAAGTTGCGAATTCTCGCACGGTGGATAGAAATGGGAAAAAAAAAGTTTTACTTCGTTGCGGGTTTGCGGGACTGCGACGGCGTTAAATAAATATAGAATTATTTCAAATTTTCATTAAAGTAGATTATTAATGATTGATATTGGTGTACGAGTACAACTAAGTATGTAGCAAAGTAACGAATCGGAAATGTTTAGACCGAAGTACTGAGTATTAAGTAAAAGAAAGTGTCAAGTACTCTAAGTACAAAGTATCAAATACTAAGTACTCTAAGTACCGAGTATTGAATAAAACGTTTAGAGTACTCTGACCAGAGTGCTAAGTACTTTATACAAAGTATCGAGTATTGGTATATAGTTCCAAGTATCAAATTTTGAATACAATATACCAAGTACTGAGTAAAAAGAGTATCGAGTCTTCAGTACTAAGTAAACAAAAGAACAAGTATCAAGTACTTAGTAAACAGAATACCAAGTACTAAGTACTAAGTTAAGAAAGTACCAAGTACTGAGTACTAAGTAAAAAAAAGTACCAAGTCTTAAGTACTAAGTAAACAAAATATCAAGTAACAAGTGCTCAGTTAACAAAATATCAAGTACCAAGTACTTAGTTAACAAAGTATTGAGTACCAAGTACTTATTTTTAAAAAATCAAGTACCAAGTACTCTGTGAACAAAATATCAAGTACCAAGTACTTAGTTAACGAAGTATCAAGTAACAAGTACTAGTTGACAAAATATCAAGTATCAAGTACTTAATTGAAAAAATATCAAGTACCAAGTACTTAGTTAACAAAATACCGAGTGCTAAGTATAAAGTACCAAATACCCAACCTTCGACGTATCAACTATCGAGTAAAAAATACAACCATCATCAAGTTCCAAGTTGAATGTACCAAGCACCAAGTACAAACAACCCTAAAATAAATTTTCAATACTCAATACCAAGTACCTGGTAAAAAAAGAATATTAAAAATACCGTAACTACAGCATCCCCTGGAAAAAACAAACTGTGTCAATTCCAAGTACGACTCAGCTCCATCGAGAATAACCCATTTTATCGTCGAGTTCGTCCATGAAAGAACACAATAAAAGTCATTTTTTCTTTTCTAAGTTTTTGTCGACTGTGCGAATTTGACGGATGAGGATTCTCCATGAGAATTCCAACTCTCTTTGTCGTGTGCTAACACCACTGTACGCTGCACTTGTGCCCCCTGGGGCAATGCAAGAGAGATAGATACTTGGATACTTGGAATATGAGAAAGAGAGATAGAGAGCGAGAGAAACTCTCCCTTCCTTTTATACCGGAGGGGATCGACCACTCGGAGAAGCAGGACCACTAGCGAACCCTCCGCGAAATACTCGCGAATAAGGTTACAGGGTCCCCTGCTCACCAATGTGCTCCGGCTATATCGGGGGAGAGTTGCCTAGTGATCTGCTTACATGCAAGGGTGAATCACAATGTCCCTTCACTTCGACAATGCCCTCT
The DNA here is from genome assembly GCA_030522965.1 of Tryphoninae sp. A BG-2022a. Classification (NCBI taxonomy): domain Eukaryota; kingdom Metazoa; phylum Arthropoda; class Insecta; order Hymenoptera; family Ichneumonidae; species Tryphoninae sp. A BG-2022a. The sequence goes on along the minus strand of JAPYZT010001975.1, from coordinate 272 downwards.
CCTTCCTCATCCCCCCTTCCCTTCACGATTCGGCTCGTATCGACCGTGAACGATGATTTCAATGTTTGATAACCCTGTGTAACATTAATCACGACATTTCCTACGAACAATAATCAAATTTATTACTCTCGTCTTCTCAACGTTATTTCTAATTGAACGATATTTTACATAATAAAGAAAGAAAGAATTTTTTACAAATATTTCTTGTCAATCGTTTTAAAAGACTTTTCACTGTGTTGGACGATTTTTTATTAGGAGTTATTTCTAATTGA
>JAPYZT010001974.1:0-17818 GCA_030522965.1 Tryphoninae sp. A BG-2022a | reverse complement strand
ATAATATAATATAATAATATAATATAATATAATAATATAATATAATATAATAATATAATATAATATAATAATATCATATTATATATATATATATGTATATATAGATAATACCCAGTAACAGTGATTGGTGAAATAAAACACAGTCACTGGTTCTCCAAGCTACACAATGATCTCTTCAAGTACAACTACGACTCTTCATCTTGGAAATTGTTATCATCCAATATCGAATATAAATATGTTTTCCGTAACGTATGAAAATAATTGTCCCGATATTGTCGAAAATGTTGCGTCGGATTTTGGTCGTTAGTACGATTTATTTCCCTCGAAATATGGTTTCGAGACGGGCGTCGAGAAACGTGCCATATATTTTGTACCTAGGAATAAAAGATGAGACTCTGATAAGAAATAAAATTGTGAATTCAAATGTGCCAAGAATAGGAGAGAGGGAGGAAGAAGAAGTGGCGAGAAATAAAGAAAAATGAAATACATCGATTTAAAAGTCACATCTAGGTCGTATGAGAGAGAACATCTATTTTTCGTTGGAGATACGCGCAGTTCACCTTTAAACGAGTCTTTCCGTCCCCTGGGGCTATGCGCGCACGCCGATATATAACTCGTGTTTCCGACATATACGTATGAGGGAGGGTAGGTATATAGTCACGCTTGAATTGGTCGCCACAGAATTTGATCGGCAAGTGGTAATTTAGCAAAGGGGCGGGTATACGCTCTTTCTCCCTTATCGATCGATCTTCGTAACGACGACAAGTATGAAGTGTCCTTTTGCATGTTCTCGCACGATTCATCGCAGACTGAAATAATTTTCCGTCACACTCGCTAGCAATCGGAAGTTGGAAGAATGGACAAAGCGACAAAAGTGCTGATCGGCTGGAATAATTATTAATAAAGAAGATTGCGACAATCATCAAATACACGACGTGAAAGAAATTCTTGTAATTTTATTCGAGTTTTCGTAACTTTCAAAATTTATTATTACCACGATGAAAACTTAAGACAAAGTTAATTTGACAACAAAAAGTAATTAAATATCGAGAGTTCTTCATAAAATACCCTTTTTCCTATCCCGTGGAGATACCTGGAAATATTCAGCTGATCAGCTGGAATAATTGTTAATAAATAAAATTTCAACAATCATCAAATATACTTCGTGAAAGAAATTCTTGGTTGATTCCTGCTTTCGTAACTCTCTAAAATTGATTACTACTACGATAAAAACCAAATAAATTTGACAACAAAAAGAATAAAAATATCGCGAGTTCTCCAAAAATTGCCTTTTTTCCCGTCCTGTCAAAATATGAGAGTGCGTGGTGGATGAACTACGTCAGCTTGCTACTTGTAACAATAATAATAATAATAATGCTTCAGGAAAAGCTTTAAGGTATAACAATGTGATCAGTGTATACGATAGTCCCATGGGCCACGTGAAGGGGGGAAAGCACTGTCTCTCTCCCTTTCCCTTCCCATGGACTTTCTACGAAGGATCCAATGTCATGGAGGATGGGCTCGAGGCTGTCACTAGCGGACCGCGCGGTCATTTGTCAGGATCACAGGCACCGGGGTATATCGCCCCGTTGCGGCCTCGCGATCCCCATACGAACCAACACATGAGATCTTCCTTCCCTTTGGCTTCTCGTCGCCGTCGACTAATCCGACACGCGCGCACACACACACACGTACAGCTCGACTCTACTTCTTCACGTAAGTATAATACACCTCCTCGTCCTGACTTCGATCGTCCCCGCCCAGACGCATGTGGCAAAACTTTGGTCCAGAAATTTCGTACTTCGTTCTAACGAGAGACACGTGCGGCAAGACCTAGGGCTATGATTGAACGATAGCTCTCAGTCTCTTTTTCTCAATTCCACTCGCTCTTTCGAAGCGCGTTTCTATTCAGAAAAGCCTAATTCGGAAACTCGAAGCATCAATTGCGCGGGAAGATGGTCGATAGCAATCAATCCGACAATTCAATTACAATTCTCCCCTTGTTCATGATGGAATAAGCGATGATGATAGGAGAATAAAAATTGGCTTTAGCCAAATGGCTAACGTCGTAGAAAACTTATTTTCACGAAAAACAAGCTCTCGCACAACGTCCTACGATATTTCGTTCCTCCGATACGAAGTAATATTTCCTTTGTTCGAAATCGAGAAGTCTTTAACCGGTGGCGCCATCCCTCGGCGAACGCGATGAACTAATCGGCCGATCGTAGCGACCTTTTCCACTTTGTCAAGTTTTTATTTCCCGCCGGTATTTGACGCTTTTCGCGCACCGCGCATCTATCACGGCTCGATTAATCAAAAAAAAAGAAAATTGTAATCGATAGATCACAGGGAAAATATCGAAAGCTAGTAAAATTTTAATAAACATCTAATGGTCAAAACCGTAAATCGTCGGCGCCCCGTCGATATCGAAAGCGCTTGACCCTCTCTCTCTCAACCGCTACTGCCATAAGTGCTCGTACGAGGGAATGAACGCCGCGTTCCCTCGCGAGTCGCAATAAGCCAGCGCTATTTTATTGTTATCCACCGTTTCGATAAAACCTTCGCCCGGCCATTTTTACGTACAAAACGCTCGGTAACGTTACTTTCGCGCCATATACGCGACGCATACGGGCCAACCGATGGTTCGTGGTGGATGGCGCGAGGTCACGTGCCATATTGCCAATTCGTTTGGTGGATTATCGAATGAAAAATATTAATCCTCCCGAGCTTTGTTTCCACTCGCTCGTCGTAACCGGAACATTCTTGGCTGACCACTTCGCTTTTATACTACTGAAAACGATCGTCGCATTCGCAGATGTCACAAATGGCTCCACCTCTCGACAATTTCACTTTCGGTTGATTTTTTACATTCCATCGTTGCGAATTAGTATGTTATTAATTCATCCATGAAGAGTTCATAGCGAAGTTTACGATATTAAAAATTTCTCGTATAACGCGAATATCGAATCCTTTCATCTCGATTTGTTTCAATTCGTCGATAGAAAACTCAAAATATTGAATTCTTTTCTATTTCTCTTTTCGATGAACAAATTGCAACAAATTGATATTGAAAATGTGGTATTCGTAGCATTCGAGAAATTTTCGTTTCTGGAATGATTTGATAAAAGTTTTTTTTTGATAAAAAACAAATTTAAATCCCGGCAAAAATTTCCAGTACAACCTGCGATTATTTTATTGTAGGAATAATCGTGAATAAATCTAAACAAATTATTACTTTTTAATGAAAATATACTTTGTTTTTTACCCAGTATAATTTCGATAAAATACTTATTGTATTTTATCGAAATTATTAATTTTATTAAATAATTTTATTAATTATGTAATCCAAGAATTAAAACTTTTTTACATAGACAATAATTTATCAAAAAATATTAATTATCTCGCATGTGCCTTGTTTACAATCGATCGTTAGAGATCGAACGAAGTCACAGTAGGCGTTCGGTCGATTTTCCGTTCGCTCAGTTACAAAGTTTGGACAGTTTCACAAACTTTGCGATCCGTGTATATACGTCGTTATTCTCGTCGCTTCCCTTTGGTCCAAGAGACTGCCAGTGTGGCAGTTTCCAAACATCGTCTACATATCTATATATATGTCAAGGGGGTGAGAGAGAGAGAGAGAGAGAGAGAGAGAGAGAGCTGACGAACGGATGTAAATGCCACCGAAAACCAGACTGGAGAGTTGCAGTTAAGTGCCCGTGAGCCCACAGGGCTATCCGTGCGCCGGCGCTCTAACTTACGGACACGTTGACAAGCGAGGGAGTGAGACCGAGACATAAGGTTTGCTGAGGCAGCAAGAGTAGAGCTTTCGTCGACGGGATTAGCGAGAACGTCGTCGTCGTCGTCGTCGTCGTCGTTGTCCCTGATAGCGAAGAGTGAGAATCGAGAGAGCGAATCAGCAACCCTTCCCCATCTTCTCCTCCTCCTCCTCCTCCTCAACCATCTTCCTTCCTCTTCATCGACAATGGCAAAGTTACCGGCTCGACCGGAATGATTAATTCATGGTTGTAGCTATTGGCGAACAAACAATTGTTACGATCGTACACACGAATCGTCGTTGAATTTCATGCTGCCCAACCGCGTCGTAGAAATGTTCGTCATTGTTACGTGTATGCCATTACCGACTTCTCTAGTTTTGGGACGCACGCTCGACGACTTAACGGAAATGATGAGAAAGAGAAGGAGAGAAATGAGAACAGAGCGAGAGAGAGAGAGAGAGGGAGACTCGTCGTAACTTCAAACCATTCCCATTAACAAATTATTCCTTCCCAAAATAGTAATTATCCAAGCGAGCTCGTCGGATTGTGCTGAATCAATAGTCAAAGTTAGCTACGAGCGAGACGACGAGACTTTTCGAAGCATCGACAGATCCGTCGTTATAATACTGATAATCGGAAATTGATAAGGATACGAATGGGGGTGAGTTATATCGTAGGACGTTATTATCTCACGGGAAACTACGAAAGTTGATCAGTTGTATACGATGTAATATCGATACTAGCGTAATACGTCGAAGAATGTACACGCTAGAGTCTCCCCCTCCCTTCACTCCCTATGGGCTTTCCCGCTATCTTTCTCTTTCTCTTTCTCTTCTCGAGGCCAGGATATTGCATGTAGTACGAGAATCGCCCGAGGGTGTGTATATAAAACTCTAGTACCTCGACCGGAACATAGATACTGCTTATAAAATATATAACAACCCTCCCGATCTCTAAAGAGCCCTTTGTGGTATCCGTACGTCGTAGATAAAGAGAGAGGGAGAGGGAGGGGGGAGGGGGGATGAAGAGAAAGTATGCGTATCAGACTTATCAATTAAATTTCATACTGCGGTCCTCGAAGTTGGGTCGTAAAAGTCGTATAAACAGGAAGAACATGCGTCGGATTTGGAAAACAATGTGAAATTCTCTTTTCTCAAAAATCTAGGGAATTTTTTTTTAACGATTTTATATATTTATATATATAAAGAGAATCAGTGGTCGAAGAGGTAAAAAAGAGTGTAAGAACGAGGGGAAAGAGATTTTCAGTGTCTCACGTCGCGGATGAAAGCGGACACCGGGATTTGAGTTTACCACCGGCTCGGGAAAGACGTGTCAGGTGGTCTCTAGGGGATGGCAACCGCGAGAGAGCGAGTCTCGAGACGCGCGTCGGTTCTCTTCGTATCCAGCGTAGCAAAGAGAATCCACGAGGGGTGGTTCAAGAATGAGAAAGAGAAAGACAGTGAAAGAGAGAGAGAGAGAGAGAGAGAGAGAGAGAGAGGGAGAGAGAGAGAGAGAGAGGGAGAGAGAGAGAGGGGGGGGGGTGAGTATTCTCAGTGTTGATTTAACACCTCGGATTAATTACGTAGTCCGTATTCTCGTCTTCGTGCCTTTAAGACAAAGATCTCCAAGGCTTCGCGGTTATCCCCAAACAACAAGAAATTTCCATTCGCAGAAGCTTCCTGTCAAGAGAAAATTGATTCGTTAAATAGCTTCTCGACGAATTTCATCTTTCTCGCTGGGCAGAACGTGAGCAATATTATTTCTGTTTTCGGAGAAACGATGATCGTCCGCTTATTTACGAAAGTATAATATCTAAATCCTTACGAGGGGATGAAAATGTATTCGAAGGAAGGGATGAAGAGGATGCGATAAAGAGGTGAAAAAGCTGCGAACATGCCATAACCGTGCCGAGGACGAGGGAAAAAACGAGCTGGATATATACACGAGGGGTATGTTGTATATTGCTGAGCGGGCGTCCTTCAACCTCGAGGAATCTCATCTCGAGCTTTCCACCCCTTGGGCTCACCAGCCGTTCTTCCTCGTGACCCAGATCGATCAAGCCGCGGGTACGATGACTCGGCTCGTCTCACTCGTCCAGTTCTTTCTTCCTTCTTTTATACACAGACGCGTACCTACTATCAGCACTTTCCTACAAAAAAAGACCCGAAAGCGCAAAGAGAAAATAACTTCTACGAACGTGGATCGTGTTTCCGTACACTCGTTTCCCGGAGAAAAAACAAACAAAAATGAGCGAATTTTGATAGAGAATACCAGTATCGGGCTCGGGAGGAAAGAAAAGTGATAGCTCTTCGGCTATATAAACCGTTTACTCGTCGATCTTCCTTCCTTTCCTCTCTTCCTTCGACTTTCACGTGAAAGACATCGCGTCTCGTGTACACTTCTGGACAAGAATGCCATTCCCCGGAGAGACGCTCCGGGTTTCTCGCATATTCCGGTGCAAACACTCGTTTCCGGTAGCTGCTCTGCGGAACAAAGAAGAGAGAAAGAAATAAACGAAGAAAGAAAGAAAGAGAAAGGAGAAGGTAGATGAAACTATAGAAGATGGCACAGAGGCTCTTAAATTCTTAAACGGTTCTGTCCGTTGGAAGAAAAACGTAAAAAGAGAACAGGAAAAAGAACGAGAGAGAGAGAGGTGGGGGAGGAAAAAGGTAGCTGAAAAGCTTTCCCTGAACTCGTTGGCTATAAAGCTACCCGTAAACAACCGAAATCAATTAGCAAGGACGTAAAGTAAATTACGTTCTTAGGTAAGAGGCACGAGAAGGACCCACGGGGCATCTATGGGCAGGCATACTAACTACGTATATAAATATAATTCTTTAACGCATAAAAAGTCTTATCTGAGAAAACTGGTTGTTCTCTCTCTCTCCCTCTGGCTCTCTTTCATTCAACCCCTTGCCACAAAACTCCTTGGTATTGTCATCACGAGGCGCGTTTTACACGCACAACCGACCGGCTTTTATACGCTCGTCGCGTTTGCGAAATTCTCAGCTGTATGAGCCCGCGCTCGGGCGTCTCGGGTGATTACAGCAAGTTGACGAGGGAAATCTTGGACGTCGCGTTTCGTAATCATCTCTTTCGCTCTTGCTTTTTTACAGGACCATCAGAAGCCAGAGTTCATGGCAGTGCCATCAGCGAGGACTTGCTTTATGTATATGGGCGGATATTACGGTAGGGTAGGGTTCATAGAGGGAGAAAGAGGGAAAAAGAGAGAGAGAAAGGCGAGAGCTTTCGCGGTCGCTGACACGTAGCGCACATTTATCACCTCGTTCGCGAGCGCACCCAACGCTTTTATCCGACGACAACCCGTCGCTGGAGGATTCGAAAAGTATCCATGGCAAGATAGGGATGAAAACACAGCGAGGGGATGAAAAAGAGAGAGGGGTGCGAACGTAGATGTTCTTTTGCCTAGTTTCTTCGCGTTCTCTCCCTTCGCTATCGGTGAGTACCTTAGTGTATTGACGTGTAGGGACGATATGCTCGCATCTTTCTCAACTTCCGGTCTAGACCGCGCATACTCGTACCAGATCGACGATGAGCCTCGAGTATCAAGAAAGATTCTTCCATCTCTATCGGGAAAAAAACTGACATTTTTATTCTCGCGTGACTCTCTTCTTTTGTTCGTATATTTTTTTCTACCCCTTCTTTTCCAACCCTTCTTGCGGCGACTTATCGTCGGAATAGCTTCAACGATCAGGGAACTGCATCCTCTGTCTTTCCCTCTCTGTCTTATGATAACGCGAAGAAGAAGAAACATCGGAGAAACATCAGACGGAGAGAAGACTTATCGTCTTGCACACTCGAGTCCTACGCTCGAGGGTGAGAGGTTGAGTTTCTCCTAGATGGCAGTTCGAGCATCCACCACCCGCCTAGAGGAAAGATGGAGATGGAGGGTTTTCGAGAAAATCGTATATAGTCGTTGTATGGAGCATTCACCACAGGAGGGAAAGGAAATAGAGGAGAGAAAGGGGAAGTATCCAACCGGAAGTCACTCTCCGTCTGTCAAACGTCGTTGCCGTGTCTCGACCTACGAACACGATCAAAGATTCAAGCGACCTGTCGCCCGATATACTGCAACCTTCACGATCGTGGACGTTTCGTTCCCGACTCAATAATACGTATATCGTACCCTCCGCGAGATACCCCGCGACTTCCAACACGTATCGGCGGCTCGTAGCGTTATATACCGTGAAAAATACAAAACTTGATACGTACGACAACTATACGTAGTACGAGTTCGGTCCACGTCTCTCTCGTTGTACGTGGACGTGTATCGTTCGCCGCGATGCGAACGCCACGACCCAGGAAGACGAACTTCGATCACACGCTCTCGCGTGTTCTTCATCGTCCTACCGTAAAACTTTTTTTTTCTTTTTTTTTTTTTCGTTTCCTCATCGTCGGCCTTTCCGCCTTTTTCCTCCTTCCTTCACGAACGTGACTCTCTCTTTCCTTCTTTATTCATTTCTTTTTTGTCCTCGTGTTCTACGCTGGGCGAAAGAGCGCGCCCATTTCCGCTTTTGCCCGCAGTCGACTCACAACTGCAGCCTCTCTCTCTCTCTCTCTTTCTCTCTGTGTCTCCTGTTTATTTGTATATATATAGATATGTATAGTGAAAAGAATTTCTGGAAAGGAAAGGTCGCGAGAGAAAAGCGTCGGCGAACATTTTCTATCCCGTCATTCTCCGCTGAAAACGTCCACGACGACGACGACGACGACGACGACGACGACGACGACGACAACTAGTCACTGGCTGGAAAAGCTTCAGGAGTTTCCTCTTCTAAATTGCTCTTTTCTTGGCACTGGTTCCATTTTTTTTCTTACTTTTTTATTTTTTTTTATTTATGTTTTTTGTTTTTAGAGTGATTAACAATCGTGGATTTCTGTTTCTAAATGCGACGAGAGTCTGAAAACTCTTACGTACAATAAAACGATAAGAACAATTCTCCGACGATACGAGGATCGTGGCCGTTTTATCCTGGCGTTTAATAAACAACGTGTATACGAAAGGGTGGTCGAGTTAGATGCGAAAATTCTCATATCCTCTCGTGGTCGTTAATGTTTACCATCGTTCGTACGTAAACGTCGACGAAGCTTTAATATAGCCGCCCGCTCACAATGTTCGCGTACCTACTCGTCCATTCGTACGGTTGGAAACATACGAGAGCGAACAAATATTAAGATCGTAAACACGTCGAAGAAAAAATAAAATAATGATGAGCAACCGATGTGGCTCGAACAAGTTTGAAGGTAATGATGTTTTGCGTCAACCAACTGTTAATCCTGACAGAAATTGATTGATTGATACATTTATTATTCCCTAGCACGCTATGGGGTAAATTTATCAAATTTACCAAAATTTACAACTAACGTACCGAGCTAGAGTTACAAGGGAACGTCACGAGGTCGGACTCACCAATTTGGATGAAATTTAACATGTTGGTAGAATGGACGAAAATAGGCGACACGTATTTTTTCTTTCCTGCAGACATACTTTTTTAAGGGGTGAAAGACACCCTTGAAAATAGGGATTTTTTCCTTTTTCCTCGATAACGTTTGAACGGTACGAGATATGAAAAAATTACAAATTACACCACTGTTTATTTTTTCATGTATTATACACTGGAAATGAGAATGATGCAGATAACAACAAATTTCATATTGTTTATTGCAAAAATTCAATTTTTCCATACGTATCTTCGAAAGTTTTTAATCAACTGGAATGTAAATGTACACACACTTTAGCTAATTGTTACACCATAACCCAATGTATAGTTTGGATGCCTCGGAGGAAAACGCACTTCCTACAATTTTCTATCACTAACTAGAGAGAGGGAGAGAGTGTAAAAATATGACAACAAATTTTGGTACCAGAAAGTTTCTCAACATCATTAGTGAACCGAGAGCTTTTTTGCAACTCGTCGTGTAATCGAGTAATAACCGTTTGATCCTCGAGAAACCGAAGCTGTAGTGTGTACTGGAGATCTCCAGCTCTATCGCTAATGGTTCTGTTGACGTTGCGTGGAAGTTGCGAGCAATTACCTAATATTCAGTCGACGAGAGACTCGACGGACGTTTTGTGCAATCGGGATTGTCCGTTCGCGTGTACGAGACTCTACGCGTACACTGTCCTCCGGTTTCCTATCGTGTCAAGCCGCATCGCTCTTCGTTCTACGGAAACGTGCTTTTGGCTTTCATCCCGTACGGATCCGATTGCGCAACTCTCCATTAATATGCAGCGTGTCATTAACCCGAATTGAAAATCCTTTGACGAGACCATTCCTTTCAACAAAATTATTTCGGGATGAATGTCACCGAGCTTACGACCATTGAAATTGTAGCTTTTATCGAGAGATAATAATTAATTAATAATGGCTCGGTGAATGTCAATTACTGTATTTTAATAATGTGCTTTTTGTTACTTTTGAAAAATTATTCTGTAAGTTATGTGATACGTATGATGATGAGCAACCCGACTGTATTACATCATCACTCCATATCCTCGTTCGTATAAATAAATTTTAATTATATTTATGTCGTAGGGATTATAAAGTTGCTTTTATTTATTTTTTCATAATGTCGAGATGCATTTCGCTTCGTGGTTTACGTTGTACAAGAGTTGCGAAAAAGCAATAATGAACGAGACGCAGAGGAAAGAGAGGGAAAAGAGAGCAGAGAGAAAAGAGGGTTATACACGAACAGCCTGAGTTATGTGTACAGAGAAGGAAAAGCTCTTTCAGGATTTATTTGCGAGCTTGGCACTAGCGTTACACGGAATACGAAATCGACTTATACGCGCTCTTCGGTCCTTCTCTCTCTCTCTTTCGCTATGCCGATGGCACCAATTAAACGAGAGCCTCGCATCGGTACTAAGTTTATTACGGGAACGCTCGGTTCTCCGGCTAAGTTTCCTTACCACTCTCCCACCCCTACTTCGATATACACATACTTGATACCTGGTACACACAACACATATAGATGGAACGAACCTTCCCTGCTTCCGCACTTTTGCAGGATGCAACGAGAACGAACCCTACGGGTCTTGCATCGCCCGAAGGGTAGATATATACAACCTCGGTAACCTGGGTGGGAAGGGGGAGGGGGAGGTCGAAAGCTGGACAACTAGTTTACAAATTACGATTCCGGCCACACTCCCGGGGTGCATCGATAATGGCCGACCGGAATGCACCTCTCCCATGCATTCTGTGATCGCGAGAGGCGGGAAGGGAGAGGGGGAGGGAAAAGTTTGCACTCGAAACTAATTCGCAGAGACCGTTCTTAGCTGACCTCGTTCAATACCATGAACATAAAACAAAACCTGAAGTAGTATTAAACATTACAACGTTTATACAAAAATCATAATCCAGATTAATTGACGACATATTCGTGAATAAAAAAATATTCCTACGTATTTAAAAAAAAAGGGTTGTTATCAATTTATTATAAATCTATCATTATTCCAACAATGCGAACCACGCGATGGTTCGCGAGATCGACGAGTTTCCCAAATTCGAAGAAAAAAAAAGGATCAATTTTTTTTTTTCAAGTACAGCCGTTACGACCCCTCGTCGATTCTCGAGATGGGGTGTAGAATTTAATTCACGATTTTTTTCGAATTGTCGATTCAACGATGGAGCCGACGGATATTCAACACTGCACGAGTGCGCCAGGAGAATGGTCGATACGGCATTCCTCCCTTCCTCGTGGTGTTCCTTCTCTTGTCCCGACGACGAGAAAAATCAATTGGAACAATGTGTATGGGCTAGATATATGCCGTATGAAGGGTCCAGTGGACAGTGGCAGATGGAGGGGGAGGGGGAAGCAGGTTAAATAAAAGCTCGACCAGCCATTAGAGATTCGTTGCGGGTACGAGAGAGAGAGTCGAGAATAGGTGGTAATAGTGTACGAGAGTGGTGGAGTTGTAGTGTAGTGTGATATAGTGTGAAAGGTCGGGAATGGAAAAAAAAGAGACAGGAAGAGAAAAACTGAAAGAGCGAGAGGGAGGCAGAGTGAAAGGGAAAGAGAGTCCGGCTATCCCGGCGCCTGTTCGAGGGCGAGTCTCGAACCATGAGCGACGTTAAAACCGCACACACGTGGAATTTCAGCCAGGGAGTTTTTTTTAACGTATATAGGTATATAGGTATTATACGGGTCTACCAACAGAGACCAGTAGTAGCACATACTTCACTTCTCTCGGCTCACTCTCGGCCTCTCGAACAAGTCGCTTTAAAATTTTATGAGCGGTAACGTTTCCGGACCTGCGCCCTCTCGCCCTCTTCGACCCTAGTTCATTCTCTCCTCTCGCTACTGTGAATCACGCAATTTTTTTTTTTTTTTCATTACAAGAAAGAACTACCCTCGTTATTAAATCCGTACAAGATCATAGGTCTCGCGTCGACAAGGATTCACGACCCAAGGACAATGTTCGATGAATGTTTTTTTGCCCATTTACGTCCTTATAGGATCGTGCCAAGGTTTGATGGAAAAGAAAGCAATAATAATTTTAAACACTATGACGTTGGTGATAAGATCGATCGAAAGACAGTATACGCTGGATCGTGGTTAAGTGCTTATCTCGTTGCGACTATTGAATAATCATGAGTGTGAAAAAAAGAGCTGCGCATAAATATGGAGATGAACGAAGAAGGGAATTGTGCGAGGGTAAAGAAGGATAGCTAACTGACGATAAAGTTTCCGGGGCGTGATGTTCTGACACTTCGCTTGAAAAGTCGCGATCAATTTTAAAGCCTGTGTTAAGTTAACAGCTCCGAGGATACGATGTCGATGCGTGTGGAAGCCCGACAGGAAAGATGAAGGACGAGGAATAAGTTCGTAGCTCGAAGCTTCCTACTTTTTTTTCCTCACTTTCACGACTGGCACGAACCTTTTAACAACTATATCCATCCATCCTTACTTTTTTTATGTATCAAGATACACTGGAGATAATGAAATCCGCGATGAATACGAATTGGACGAATAATTAACGTCGCCTGACGGAAATAGAATTGTACTACTGAACGAGGCTGTCTGACTAAAGCCGACCTGTTCTACTGCGCTCACGTCTGGTCCGGGAATCTGGCAATGTACGTATGAATTATTTTTCGTCTCTTCGTTCACAGTTACAGAGTGTACTTTCCTCGATTGGATGAGCCACTTCTTGACATTTACATACACGTAACAGACGACACGTAGAGTTTCTCTTCTTCGAAAAAGAGGCAAAAACGAATTCTCTCAAAATTTCCCAAGTGTACCAGGGATGTTTAAATTTCATATTTATTTCCATCCGCGTATAAACGAGAATTGATATATCTAAAAAAGTAAGAAGAAATGCGAACTTTCCACGTCATCGCGAGTGGAAGTTTGCAACGTAAGAAAATGCGAGTACGCGCAACGCGATTGACGAGGTTCGCCACGACCAGACGGAGAATCTACTTCCGCTCTCTCGACGATGTTGGTTGCGCGGTTTATGTAACGATACTTTGAGTTTCGTCGTAATTTGTAGATTCTCGCGAGTTTCACCTCGAGTCGAGATTCGTTAGAGAAATACATATTCGTTGAACGAATGGAGTCGTTTATGCCATACCTGCCAGGTAGGTCGATAAATCACGAGTCTGCATTTCCTCCATCCTTACCAGACTGACGTATTTTCCACGAACAATTTCTTTTTCTCCAATATCCTGTGTTTTTTTTTTCGAAAATACGGATGACCGGTTGAACGATCGTACGTAAAAAAGGAAAAGGGAAAAACAAGTTTCGCTCATGCCAGAGTACGCGACTTCGACGATGTCCGGATGACGATGATGGTTGACTTCTCATTTCGGATTGGCCACGAGCCAACATGTGTTCTCCTCGTCCTCGTGGTCGGTGAAACCGAGAAGCCGACTTGAATACTCTTCTATCGTGTAACTATCGTACGGAGAGAGAGAGAGAGAGAGAGAGAGAGAGAGAGAGAGAGAGAGAGAGAGAGAGAGCGCAGTTCGAAACTCTGCACATTTCATGATTCTCCCCCATCGACTTTAAGGGGGATATAAGGATACGCTTCGAGGTTGGCCCAGATCCGGACACGGTGTACAACCTCTTTTCGAACTTTGAAATTGCCACGTTACCGTGATTCTCACGAGAGAGACGAGGAGGGAGGGAAAGATAGAGAGAGAGAGCGAGAATGAGATTTTCTATCCTGGGAATTCTCAACATTTTCGGAGCTGCATTATCGACCTCATTCCGATTTCGACCCTCCTCCCGCGCGACTCGTGTCCGTATTTGGATCCAATATCCTATGAGCTTTTCATAGTCGATTCGTTGGCGAGTTTGTTATCCCCGTACGAGCTCCCCGTGGCGTTATCGGAAATCCCTTGATTTATGGAGAATCGATAGTAAACGAAGCCAAGAAGCCATCGTACTGTTGAATCATGAGTTTAAACGTACTTATTTTTTTCCAATCGTGGCGAATGTTGTTTCGATTAATGAAATATTTCATCGATGAATGAAAAATCGAAATAACGTTTGATCGCAATTAATCGTCAATGAAACAAATTCATTTCGATAAATTTAGTCTCATCGCGAATTATATATCTGCTTTTAATCAATGTTTTGAAAATTAGTGTTTCATGAAGAACAATCAATTTGCGAGGAATCGAATTACAAAATTTCGTATTCTCGCTAATTGAATTTGCTACGCGATACGGAGAATATTCCCTAGTTCTTTATCTCCTTATCATTATGCATATGCAGAAAATTGTGTCATTAGAAAATAAGATAGCTTCGTTTTCTCTCGTATTCCGATGTGATGCCAAGAAAAATCATACTTTTTTCGTTGGGGGGGGGGGCAACGTGATAAACAAAGCGACGTTTTTACGGTACAATTGAAACGTTCTCGTTAACGTCGTAATCGAGTTAGTTCGAGAGTCCCTACAGTTATATAGCTCGGTTGATCGCGTTGTAAGGACAAACGAAACTATATATATAGTTTCGTTACGAGCAAAGGGACAACATAATATATATATATATATATAATATATATATATATATATATATATATATATAGAAAGAGAGGGGGAGAGAGAGAGAGAGAAAGAGAGAACAGAGAGGGACTGCGGCAAAGAGGGCTTTTCCTACCTAGGGATGGTCGGGTAATGGCTATGAGAGTTTATAGAATCGGTCCTCTTGGTCGCTCTCCTTGTATCGAATTGTGTATCCGTCCGTTTGAGGCCTAATTGCTCGAAGGCATTGGTACCTACCCCCTTTCTCTTTCACCCTATCCCAAAGCCAGTTACACGACTCTCGTACCAGAATGAACAGAAGCTGCAGCCAATCAGCTTCCTGGCTCCAAACAATTAATCGACTTATTTCTTCGTTAGGGCTGTAGAGAGATAGAAAGTGAGCGAGAGATAGAGGAGAGAGAGAGAGGGAGGGAGGTTTGATAAGAGACGAGCACGTTTAGTATTCCTCCGGTAAACCAAGACTTCCAAGGGTCTCTCTCTCTCTCTCTCTCTCTCTCTCTCTCTCTTTCTCTCTTTGTACCTACCTCCCTCATTCGTCCTTAGTCGAAAGCATCTCCTCACCGAGAGTTCAGCTCAAGTTTTGATTGCTTCCGCAATGAGCTTTGTTAAATGTTAAATAGGGAACGATGTGTTATTGTCGACTGGTTCACGACGAAGTTACTCAGGACACTCATCTGCATCGAGCGATACAAGCTGCTAATATCTTCTACGCTTTATAAATCTCGAGATATAATTTATATTATTGCAACGCGAATGATTGTAAGAAATTAAAAATGTCGATAAATTTATTTTACAACGAGATAAGGATTAATCATTTATTCGAATTATTAGTAATTATTTTATAGGAGCGAACAATGTCAAGATTTATCGGATCGTCTTATCTCCGTGTTTCCTTCCGTTCGATATAAAAGATGGGGGGAAATAGATTTTTCATTCGATTTTAGTTCAAGGATATCTCCTCAGCTTATCCGAGCGAGAAACGCTTCTCTCGTTTGGTGAAAACGGTAAAGGTGATCGTGGGTGAATTTACAGTGGGTCATTGGTCAAGCGTAGGGGTAGAAACTGAGAGAGACGAAGAGAAGTAGAGAACATGCAAGGAGCTTCGCGATAGTGATAGGAAACGTCTCTATCGTCCTTCTTGCGGTCTTTCTCTCTACTCTTGCCTTCCTCGATTCACCGAGCTCTTGTCCTCTCTCACTTTAGGTCGCCGACGTTATTGGATCACTCTCGGATATAGCACGACCGGTCACTGCGTCAATATTAGTTTGATATACAAAGGCAACGGTTATAACGTATCGGGGGACTCGGTGATACGCCATCTCAGCATGACGAAGAGAGGGTGGGGGGGTTGGGGGGTGGTCTAACCGTTCGAACCTTAAGCGACAGAATAAACGGAGGTATAATATATCGCGAGAAAAGGTAGGAACGAAGACGTTATATTCCCGCTTTCGCTCGTCTATTATCTAACTTTCCCTCCGTCACTGTTGAAAATTAACCCCCCATCTTTTTTTTTTCACATCTCTTCAATCATAGAACGAAGTCATTAGATTTGAATTTTGTTAACAATTATAAATAAATTTATTCTAAAAATTTGTACTGTAAAAAAAAGAAATTGAATAGAAAGAAAACGATACTGTGGAATTTCCGGTATTCACCCGAGGGAGGGAAAAAAACGTTAGGGGTAGTATTTGTATAAACGACGATACGTTATGTACCGTCGTGTTTCGCACCGGGTACGACGTGAGCTCACTAGTAATTCTTTCTCGTCTCGTTCTGCCTACTCTCGCATTTCAGACGGAAGGGGGGTGGGGGTGGGGGTAGTTTTCTTTATCGCATCGTAAACGAGGTAACGTTACTACCCCGCATACACGAGTCGCAACGGGTTCTGCCGCAAACTCGACGAGTAGTAAAGGGTTGCCACTGCTGTGTTGGATCATTGAGAGTCGTCGAAAGAGACTACGCGGTCTACTGCCTCAAATCTCTCACCCTCGTGCTCTAAAAACCATTCCCTGTGCAGATTTACGACGCAACGTGTAAACTGGTAAAGAGAAGGAAAAAAGGAACAAGTTTAAGTGTCCATACGCAGTTCGCGAAGGAGACGCTCGAGTTAGTAGGCAAAAAAAAATCAGTTTAAATATCGAGTCGAACAATATGGGGGGGTGGAAAAATTGGAAGCGAGGGTTGAATTTCAAGAAAAATACAGTTCGATTCGTTCTTGTAACGTCGCTCGGTGAATTTATTCGCGATATCATGGTCGTACCTTTCTCTCTATCTGTTCCATACACGCCCGATCGATCGTGTGGACGGAAGAGATTAAGGAGGAGAAAGGGGATTGGGTGGGGGGAGGGGGGGGGTGGCAATATATCGTGATATATACGAAAGATATTGCATTATACCGATGGTTATTTGACGTAGCGTGTATGCGCGACGTCGAGAGGGATCGCCTCGGAATCGTTCACCGCGAAACTATCGCAACCCCCCTCTCTCATCGTCCTTATTCGTCCCTTCGCAGACGTCGCATTAGAATAAGGGAGATATGCGAACCCTCCCGACCTCCGTCATTATTCTGCAAAACTTTTTTTTTCCTCTCCTTTCAATTCCCGACCCCTCGTGCGACATGTACGTTTATCCAAGAGTCTTTCAATCGAATATGCAAAGTGTAAGTACCACTTTTCTCTCCTATCTGTACTCCGAGCTTCGTCTTTTATATGCGCACCCACATACCTATATATATGCGTGAGTGTATATATCTATCTATCTATTCATCTACTTATCTATCTATTTCTCTCTCTCTCTCTCTCTCTCTCTCTTTCTCTCTCTATGTATATATATATATATATATATATATATATATTTCTGATATAATATAGATAGAAATAATATATATTTCTATCTATCTATTCATCTACTTATCTATCTCTCTCTCTATAGTAGTAGATGAATAGATAGATAGAAATATACACTTATATATATATATAAATCTGTCTATATATATATATATATATATATATATATATATATATGTCT
>JAPYZT010001973.1:0-18623 GCA_030522965.1 Tryphoninae sp. A BG-2022a | reverse complement strand
CGGCAAAAGTAGAAAGAGATGTCTGGAAAACTGGGTTGAACCGAGAGTCTTAAACGGGGCCAAAAGTAACACGGGGACCCAAGAACCGAAAAATCGTTTCGTGATCTTTACCACCCGGTGTACTTATACCACTCGGAGCCCTACACTGCTTAGCCTCATTATAACCGAGGACTTGGATATTTGGATACCCATAATCCCCATTCTCCAACTCTTCTCAAACGGGCTTCTGATCTACCTGACTCAACGGTGACAAATAATATCGAGTTGCCTGTGCGCGGTACGCGATAGGCCCTGTTAGGGATTTCATGACCTGCCGCTGGGCAAGCGGTATCTGATTCCCGAAGAAGAAGGTTCTCTCACCGATGTTTCCCTCGTCGAAGATGATGACGCGCTCATTGACGAGAGGCCCGAGCCTGACGACAGATGATCTCTGCAATGCTTCGAAAATGAAGAATTCCATTTTTTTCAAATTTGTTAGATGCAAATGCAACAATCTTTCATCAGGAAAAGCGATATAAAGTTGATTGGAAAATTATGGACCTGGTGGATTTGATAATGTTTTAGGAATTTTGTTAATTTCCGTAGTTCAATAATACAAAACATTTCGAAACAAATTATCCTAAAATTAGGAAACCTTTGTTTGAAAGTTGAAAATATTGTATCCGGAATTAACACAGAGATAGCAAGCGAGTATGTTTTACCTCCTGACAATTACAAAATGAGCCATTGACGTTGAATGGTCCAGGCGCTGTTACAATTCTGATAAAAAGAATCCCGTTGCATTCCTAATGGAAAGAAAGAGAGAGAGAGAGAGAGAGAGAGAGAGAGAGAAAGAGAGAGAAAGCGCTGAGTAGACTCTCTCAATCTCCTTTTTTTCTGTATGACTCGCCTTCAGCTCGTTACTAAATGAATGCTCGTGCCGCTTTTCGGGCCGTGGCGCGCACAGTGCGCGATCCCCGGTGCGAACATTGATTGCTCACGGACGTAGAAGTATGATACATATATATATAATACACATACTTTCGCAAGCGCGATATATCCGCTTGCACTTTTCAACGGAGACCAGAACGCATATACATAGCTACTACGCGATGTACGTGGGGGTCGAGTCAATCGAGAGCCAGTGAACGTGTGCCGAGGCGGACGAGACACACGCGGATCTCGGAGCATGTGTGAGGCGAGTAGTGTGAGGGGCGGCGATCTGATAGAAGCTGCGGCGAAGAATACGGACACTTTGATGTTCACCGCCAGCATCATCAGGAGCAACAACCGGCAGCAACACGACGCATTCAGAAAACGAACGATGTACTGGCGTCTTGTGCGTAACCGTATTGTTAAACGATACAATGATCGGCTGTTTAACAGAAGGCACACCTTATCACCGTAGCTCAGCCGTTTCTTTAAGCTCGTGCAAAATGAGTCCAAGTGCGATCGAGATGAACGATCCTTCTTCAAACCGATATTTCCCGAAGATCGTTGCCACTTTGGGTCCCGCAAATGACATCCTCTTCGTTAATGAACACTTCAGAAAATAAGATACTTTTGTATATTCCTCAATAGTCTCTAGGAAAGTTTGATCGCAAGCTAGCTAAGAACAATTCTCTATGTCGGATGATTACGATGTTCCTATTAAGAGCCCAATGTATGGACCCGGCCGAGAGTACCGTCGCGCGTTGCTTCCGTGCAACTCTATGGCTAATACCGCTGCTGTGCTCGTAGAACCGGCAAACCACGCGCGGGCATCTAAAAAACTGGCTGCACAGCAGGGAGCCTCTGTGGCATCTCTGCCTATGTACAGGCACTCGCTTTCGTCGAGGGGTTGAAATCTCCCTTTTTACCCCGCACCTTGCTTTCTCCGGTATGTACATTCCGTGGTTTTTTACAACGTCGTTGAAATCCACATCAAAACAAGATCTATGTATACAACGAGCCTTTGCGACTTTTTCTCCAGTAGGCTTATTACATTTAGTGCGTATACCGTCTCTGGTTACGAAGCTTCCGTTTCAACCTCCTTTCGTCCCGTTGTCTCTTACTCGTTCTCTTATTCTAGCGTTGTTTCCAACTTCATCTCTCGCTCCTCCCTGAATCCACCCCCGTTCATCCCTTCAAATGGGGTACAAGAATATAAAAGCATCATGCCAGTTATACGACTCCACGGCCCGCTCCATCATTTTTTAGCGCGAGGCGAACCGAAGGGGTGCAAAGAGCGAATGATTCGCTCCCTCGACTTACCCAGCACCGCTTGCGCGTTATACACCAC
Organism: Tryphoninae sp. A BG-2022a; assembly: GCA_030522965.1. Classification (NCBI taxonomy): domain Eukaryota; kingdom Metazoa; phylum Arthropoda; class Insecta; order Hymenoptera; family Ichneumonidae; species Tryphoninae sp. A BG-2022a. The sequence continues at coordinate 16,363 of JAPYZT010001973.1, read as the reverse complement.
GATTTTTGCACCCTCTTTCACATATATTTCCCTTCTTTCGAAACTCCTATACTCGGACTGTATGCTTCTAGTGTGTATGTATATATGTATGTTTGTGTCTGTGTTTGCATATCATGTTGTCGTTATAGTCTACTAATACGTATTTAACCCCTCTCTATACAACGAGACGAGTTAATACATCGCGGAGTTTGTAAACAGCGTAAAAATGCCACTCGATGATTCCATAGCTCGATAGGCGTCTTTCTCTTGCCACCCCCGGTTATGCTTTACTATGTGCATAATGCGAGTGGGCTTTTGTATGTTTTACATTGTTACTGATGAGAGAACATGACGCCTGTTTACCTAGCGTTATTTTTTTCGGAAAATCAATGGAATTGCTTTTTATTTTTAATGGAAATATTTTATATTGTAAACGTGTTTAATTATCATAAATTTGAATAATATTTATTTAATGTTATTGTTAAAGTATGACAGAAAAATCGATAACTTTTTTAACATAAAGTTATCTTAGGTCGATCGACTTTGTGGACATCGTTAATACTCATACAGCATTATTTTCGATCGGGTCGAAATAATTGCGATCGTGAGACAGCCGATCATTTCTCGAATGTAGGAACGAATGATTTAACGGTGAGAGTGCAGAATCGTGGAATGAACGAGACACCCTCGTGTAACGTAAATGTTGTTAACTGAATTTATTTTTATTATCGAACGACAATGCACAAGTCCTCTGAGATAGCGTCACGGTCATTTTCAATCGTTGATTCTTTTTAAAATTGCTTTTGTCAAACTGCAAAAAAATCCCGTACGACCCTTAGCGAACTCTCGAGCAGTGCAATAGAACCGTCGGAAACACCTCCGGTCTCTAACTTCTCGAGATGAAGTGCTCATCGATAGATCGTCCTCGACAAACCTTTCCATTATGTTAGTACGCGCCCGAGTGTTCCGGGGTGTCGCTCGACGTTGAGAGCACCCCCGCAGGTATTATACGTCATTATTGTCGTACCACTTGGACAAAATAAGCGAGAGATGAAGAGCGAAGTAGCATTGTGAGAAGTTTCTATACCGGTACATCGTTTCATTCACAACATCACGCGTATATATATTTATGAATGCCGGGGACGACCGTGGCAATACCCAGGAGGGACGCGCGAGTTCCGAGACGAGACAGTCGGTGGTTTCATTTCACCAAGAGTAACACGCTCGTTCCTAAGAATTTATTGCGAACGACAGAATAAAAGATACGATTCTGCGTCCGACGTATTTTACGAGAATTTTTGACCATTTGTCACCGAATAGAATTGAGAAATTTTCTGAATGATCTGACTCGAGAGTAAACTCGTAATTGTATGAACGACCGTGTACACACCTGTGGTCTACGATCAGTAGCACACGCAGGCTACGTTCTCCTTGAGTACGACAGTGGTCGCTTATTATAATGGACTACTTGGAACTAAAACGACTATGTTGGAAAACGGATGGCTCACCCTACCGATTGACTTGCAGGTTTTTGTCTTCTCGAACTTCACTACGTTACTGAGCGACAGTGAAGATATATAAATGTCAATCTGTGCCGTATTTCACACACATTATGAATCGACCTGCTGTCTTTTTGTTATTTTTACTATGTTGGCTCGATGAATAGCAACATAAACAGGATGAAATGTGGATTTGAGAAACTCATCATTTAGTCCAAGTTGTCTCAAATCGTGATTGTCCTATAGTTCTTCATCTTGATCAATGTAAAATTATGCAAACACTTCGAAGGGCATGTCCTCAATGGAAAGATCTTCATTTCACCATCATTCTCATCAGACAGAACGAATCTCGAAAACATCACCAATAATCCAAGCGTTCCCTATTCACATTCTTGACGAATATCTGCGAATGAATTCATTCTTGTAGAATTTAGGAACAGTATCGAATCTATAAACTCGTATGCCTTACGCCACTCGAGTTTCGAACAGGGTTTCGTCCTAGAGTTTTGTAGAATGCAAATAATCGTATTAATCCATAAAATCCATTGTTCGATTATAATTGTGAAATTCTCAAGTATCCAGTCGAGGAAACGAAATAACAAAAAAAACGTATCATAATCGTAAAGACAATCGTGTGCCATTGGGGATTTACAAATTTAATTGTTATATTCCCGTCATGCGTGACCCAGAAACGAAGTATCCTCTCTGAGATTTATGCGACCGACCGATAACGATTTGTCCAGTCTGTTGTGTAACACGCTTCGAGAGTCTGTGGGGAGAAACTGCCGAAGTGAAAGAACCTCGCGGCGATCATTCAAGCCTTTGCGTTTCGGCTTGTAATCAATCGATCGCGATCGCGTAGAGACAGATCGAGTAGTACATATATATATATATATATATGTGTGTGTGTGTGTATTTTATTAGATATATATATATATATATATATATATATATATATATTTCTAATAAAAAAGCTCTCCTTCTTTATCGTTCTTATTGATTTCGTACAAACTTCGAAAGACGAAGGGTTTAATTATTTCGCCATATCGTCCGATAATTTTCGTGCACAGATACGTACGTATATATATATACATATATTTATCGTAACTAAACTCATTATCCAAATACAAGATAATTATTAATTTAGCATTAACAAAGTTTTCGTCAAGTCAGTCTTGCTAACGACGATGACCGGTAAACGTGTACAAAGAAATGTACAATTACTTCGAGTTATAAGCTCGATGACGTAAATACCCTGGTAGTGCAAAACCGTGGTGTGCGATTCGCGTGTATGTATTTATGTATGTAGACATATTACATACGCGGTAGTTTTATAAGATGAACGTTGGGGGTCTCGGGGCCGTCATCAATCAGTTTTGTGGGAGCGGCGCGGCTGCATCGGCCTATACAGTGCGCGATGCTTCGAAAGAGAGAGAGAGAGAGAGAGAGAGAAAAGAGAAGGATCTCGGTAGGGGCCGACGTGTTACGTGAACGGGGTCCAGGACTACGAGAGTTCCATGTTGTATAAACCATACATATATATATGTATATGTATATTTGTGTATAGACCGTAACTATATAACGTCATCGCCGATGGGGTTGCGCGGTTCTAGCTGATAACGTTAATGCACTGTTGAACGAAGTGAGAGGGTACATAAATAGAGTAAACGCGAGCGTGAAAACTATGAACACGCGGACCGGATGTGTATATATATATATGCATGTATGCAACATGTTGGCAACAGCATCAGACTCTCTTTCCCTCTCGCTGTCCTCCCACGGGAAAGCGCAACACGTTTCACGGTTCTCACATCGTGGCGCAAAAGCTCATCCGTGGCTACGGGGTGTACAAGTAAATTACAGGTATAGGATGGAACGATATAACAACACCTTTATATATTATATTTGTTCTGGGAGAATCGTATAAGAAACCATTGCTTATGGCGGACCATTTGATTGTAATCAACAAAGACCGATAGCCCATTTTTATATAATATAGTTTGAGCTTAAAGACGGGATGTTTCTCTTATAGTCTCCTGCATCTCGCATAATTTCATCTCTTTTTATTTGAATTCATCCAGCTAATACAATTTCCTTTCATTTATTTGATTATGAACGCAGACACATGTATGTAAATTGCAGCAGTGAGACTGCAGCCTCTGTGACCGCTTAGCTCTCGTACGTGCACACGCTAACGGAAAATCGTGTTGGCGTAATGCGAGATGAATGCGAGAAGAGTGAGTGTGTGTGAGAGAGAGAGAGAGAGAGAGGTACGCGATGACGAGCGCATTGTGTGGCCGTGCGAGTAACGAGCCGTACGAGTCACGCCGCACGTTTACCCGCGGCGAGAGCACCTCGGCTTGCGAAAATCTCATCGTTGCGCGCACACCCTCGCATATACGAGCGTTATATCGGCACGAGAAAGATATAGCTATCCTCACACCGACACCCTATAACAGACAGTAGTCGCTTCTCCGCACCCCTTTATGTTCTTCTATGCATCGTGGCATCGCGCGTCTATCCGCGTACATGCTCCGTTGGCATCCCCCTTGATCATCGCCTCTCTCCGACGAGCCGACACCGCCCTCGCATTCCCTCTCCCCATCCTCATATCGAGGACAGGTGTGGGAACATCATGGAGAAGCGGAGGAAAGTGCTCCGGTACAAGGTGAATTACGTTCGCATTCTATACCCATGTCGGTACTTACGTCCTCCTGCTAGTGTGGATGTACATATATACGTTACTTATTCAGGAATGTGTACGTGCTACCTTTACTACCGCACCCTCACCCTCATCCCCGACATGAGTGGTTACTCTGAATTACAACTCTCAGCAAGCTTCGTTGAAAACTATATATGCATGTATATACATATACGCACTAATGGCAGAGTGTGTACATTCTTGCATGTGGTTCGTTACGCGAGTGTAATTAACGAAGTGTATTTATGAGGCGGGTCGTTAAAAGGAAGGGATGAAAAGTATATTTTTCTTTTCATACATTACAGTAATTTTAAAAAGCTTCGGAGAGTATAATAAGTTCAAATGTAATACTATCTAATATGTGTACTGGCGAAAGGTGAACGAAAACTAAAGGTTGTTCCAATATTTTTCTCATAATTTCCGTAAACAAATACTGTTTTATTTTCCTTTTTAGAAAAAGAAGAATATTTTTGTTGTTGAATGGACGTTCGTTGCAGTATTATGACAATTTAATTCGCGTCTATATGCATTGTAATAGGAGGAAGGGATGGTGCGACCCTTTGCGGGGGTGGTTTTTGCTAGGCTTGTACAATGTCGGTATTGTATTTTATCACATTGCGCTTGAGAGAGAAAAAGAGAGAAAAAATTAAATTGGGCATTCAACGGTGAATGACACGAACAAAAAGGAGATGAATGCTGCGTAATATTTTAGCCCGTGGTATAATGCTGCTTTAGAGGGGGTGGTTCGGCGTTACACTATTATATAGTGTGATTTACAGCCACCGCCGTTTCCGGAAGTGAATACGCTTCTTTAACACACCCCGTCTTGCTTCATCCTTTTTATTATATATCTCCCTTTTTATCTCATCCACTCCTCTCTTTCTCTCCCTCTCTCCCTCTCTCTCTCTCTCTCTCTCTCTCTCCCTCTCTGCCGAGCTCGCCCTCCATCTCTTTCATTCTGAAAATGCGCCCCGTTAAACCGTACGACGCAATAATGACGACGACAATGACATCGCTCGACAATAATAATAATATTAGCGCTAGGGCAATGATAGCATAATGGACGACGTAACGGGGTTTTACGAGGACGAGAGATGTCGAGGAACGATGATCGACTGCTCTCTCACTCCTGGCCCACCCAAGTTTCAACGACACTTCTCCCGGCGACAGGGAAGTGCCAGGAATGGAGGGCGGGGGGAGGGAGTTGTTTGACGGTGGTTGACGATGGTGCGGGGGTTGAGAGTTGAGATCGCGCACGGACGCCTCGAGGGTTGTCGTGACGGCGCGCGCGACCGAGCCCCCTGTGGAGAAGAAATTCGCCACGGCCAGCTGTATATAGCAATGTTTCTCTACGTTACACGTATATATATATATATATATATACATAATATGTATACATATCGACTGCTAAAAGTCAGAAGGGTGTATCCCTCGTTTCGCCGTACCTGATATTTACGCCCTCATGACTGTTAGCAATCGATCATGTATCTTTATGCCGTACCATAAAGCGTGTATCTCGATCCGTTCCTCTCTTCTTCCTTTTTCCTCGCGTTTCAGGATACTATGCGTCAAGTTTTGCGCCATCTATCACTGTTTACACGTGTATGGGCTGTTTCATAGCACGTTCACCCCACTCCGAGGATAACATTTTTCATTTTATTCCTATGCATGACTTTTCGGTTAGCGATAGCTGCATAAAAATTGGGAAATGTTTTTTCGACTCTTGATCTACAAATTATTAAAATTTAGAAACAAAACAATTTCATAAGCAATCCATGAAGTTGGTTTGGATTGACGAACAAATTTGCATTTCCTCGAAGATTAATATTTTATAAGAACGTCGGAATTTCGTCATAAAATTCAGGTATAATATCCTTCATTTCGTTTTTTCATTACTCTTCGATGAAAAGAAAGTGAAAATCTAAATTTCAAAGTGAATTATGTATAACCTATAAATGTTTTCTTTTTCTTTCCAGATGACGTTGCTCGCGACGATGACAAATGGGGACGAACGTATTGGATACCCGACCTTGATTTCTGGCAAGATCCTTCAAATCGCCATACTCGTAACAAAATCGATTTATTTTAATAACTCCAATATCATTATTCTTTAGATATCAACTCGAGCACTTAAACCCTCCTTAGTCACTTCCAAATTGATCCAACAGTAGCAAACCATGGTAACTCGAAATTTTCCTGTAACTTTGAAAAATAATGAGAATGCAATCTTTCAAAGTTTCAGGAAAATTTCGAGTTCTGTCCAATCATAAATTTTCCGTAGATAACAAATATAATACGTTAATTCCCCATATTTTTGGTTTTACCTGTCAAATAACGAGTTGAGTTAGACACAGAACGTCCCATACCTATAGTATATTAGTACACGTACTGATCTCACTCTATCAAGCGGTTATATTCACGTATGCATACGGGACCGCTTCCGTAAGCTAGTGTTCCCCAATTTGTACGATGGGGCATGCCCAAAGTAACACAACAAAGCATATTCGTACACCCATAGCCGAGCCTTTAGTTTGTATAGTTACAACATATATATCGACTAACTTACTCGCTCTACGTTATACACGCATACAGGGCTGCTACTCCCGCATCATGAAGCCAACATCGAGAGACGGGGATGCAAGAAGGACGATGAACATGGCTAGGGCGTTCTCCCTCTTTCTCTCTCTCTCTCTCTCTCTCTCTCTCTCTCTCTCTCTCTCTCATTTTACACGTGTAAACTTGACGCTACGAGTCGCGCCCGCGCCTCTGCCATGCTCACCCAAGCACCATCCGGAACCCCCGCATCCTCTGTAGGGTCCAACACCCCCCTCACCCCACCTCTACCCCGCTTACCGTGTGTAACCCTGTCGCGCATGAAACGCTTTTATTATTGCATTATGCACGGAACGTGGTACACGAACCCTTGACGTTCAAGTGGCTGGACCCGGTGTGCGTTCGTCGACTTCTCTCATCTTCTCGTCGCTCGTACATTATCCCTCGACCGACAGATACGTCTTTATTGTAGCTCGTTCTACGGTCTCGATCGAATTTCGCCTTTCATTCAATACCCGAGTTTTAGATATATACGTCCCGATATATTAGTATATGCGTATAGTTATGTATATACGTATAGTCACGGTGCGTGACATTGCGATTGTCGAGTTAGGATGATCAAAGACAATGGGATAACAGCACAGCTCATGGCTACTTGTAGAGGCTGTTTTTTTTTATATCGCGATATCGTTGACTCTTTTATTCTACTATTTTAAGAATTAATGAACTCATAGTTTTTATGAAGACAAATAAAAAATTGATTAAGGAATATTGTAGACTTTTTTTTGAAACGATGATACAACATGTGAATCTGTGAGTTTTTCAAATACTCAATTGTAAATATATTAATGTAATAACAGATTGGTAAATTAATTAAACCGACAATTATTTTATTCCCTGTTCATATATTCGTGAATGAGTTTCTTCACGTGACTTTACCGACTCACGATTAGAAGGAATTCTTAAGATCGAAGTCTAACTCACTGATGGTAAGATTGTGCTCTAGAACCAATCGTCGATCATAATGAAATCTTGCTTATAGGCAATATAACTTATTGATGAATGGTAATAAGCATCGTTTTACATAATTGTGGGAAATCTGCAAACTACCGGTGCCACCATGAGGACTAGAGAGATAGCAACATTGTCTCGTGCATTGTAAAACTTTAACATCGAATAATATTTCGTGTTACGTGAAGATCTTGCTCATTGCCATAAAATAATTGCCATCTTTATTTTCATTTAAATTGCAACATGATTTTTTACAGGGTACGAGGAAAAGAAAGGAAAACTTGTTATGAAGATCCCGCCGATCGTTGTAATTAGCAAACGTTAGCATATATCGGAAAATCAATACCTCCGCCTTGGCTAATTACACTTAATTTTATCGACGATAAATAAATCGACGGGGAATTTTTGTACCTTGATTCAAAGAAAAACGCGACGCTTATCGCGATAGGAATAAAACGATGACTAGAAATTACTGTCTGGTGGAAAAGTACACCGATGACTTTACCATTAAGCACATCGCCATATAGAAATACATCGTTTCTTATTTCATTCCACGGATTAAAAAACTGACAGCCAAGTTTCTAAAATGAATCGTGAAACATAGAATATACGTCAATCCATTTTTCCAATCAACACATTTCGAAAATTTCGCGGGTTTCATCGAGACTTTCTCGCACGAAATCAAAAAGCAGACACTCAAACCTTAATCCTTTTCCAATCCATCGTCTTGTCATTTTTTCAAAATTAAATGTAAACAAATTGAACGAAGGATCTTGATTTATCTTACGCTCGAACTGTTTAGTAAAATGGAACGAATTTACTAACAGCTGTTCGAGTCATTGCGGATCCTGTGGAACAACGAATATATTATCTACTTTCGATTTGTTGCGAAAGAGATCGCGGCTAATGCGGCCACCTGCAACAGAGTTATACACTGGACGCGTACCAGAGTTTACAGCTATACAATACAGATTCGCCAGAGTATTCGAAACTACACGGAGAAATCGAAATGTTGTCCAGAATAATGGTCTTTGTGAATATAATCTGTGTGGCACTATAATTCATAGTGGACGAGCTCAAGGCCATGTATCCACTTACAGCGTGACCCGTACAACCGGTTCCATCCTTCGATCCACGAATCACTGTGACTTACCAGCTCTTCTGTGTAAGTATACATCGTTTTGAAGTCTCGATTGACATGTCTTCGTTGCTGCATTCCCGAACAAGTCAGCAAAGCTTGACTACAACTTGCATCAGCGGAATATCAAGATTGATCTAAATCCGATAAATTTCAATACTCCATCAACAGCCGCATTGCAGATTTGGTACTCGGCGACTTTCATTTCTCTGTGATAAAAAAAAGAGTCAATATAATTGGCGTCTGGAATACTTGATTAAAAATACCAATGATACTTAATTTAGATCAGCAGTTGTATAATTCAAATTGAATTATCGTCTCGAGGATTTTCACGAATTCTCACATGGAATAACGCACGATGAGTAAGTTTTTTTTTTACATAAAATATACGGTTTCATAGACAATTAATTCTGTTTTCTATTCTTTAATGACCATTACCATCGTTTAGTGATAGTTCTTTCTAGATCGAGAGGATGCGGGTTAGTAATTCTAATTACTTAACGGATGCGGTGTACTGTATTTACCTTACGTCAACGTTGGCGTATAAACGATAAGATAAAAACAGATATATCGTATAGTAGGAGTCCTGCGGGTATCGGTATATAGCGCTCGTTAACTACCACCGAGTTTTCGGTTTCTCCTTCGTCGACTTTGGCTGTCCCTGACCCAAGAATCGAAAGTGTTTTTACAATCCGCGTGGTTATTGCCGCGGAGAGATCCTTATGGCCGAGATAGAACGGCAATGGTGCAGGACCACACGAACGAGCGGTCGTTCCAGTGCGTCAATTTTTTACTCGCTGACCTTGGCATCTATGCAAAACGCCTAAGAAATTTTTATTCATCGATGGTATTCTATGAAGCCAAGAAATCTAAAACGCCGTCTGATACCAGAGGTATTGAGAAAGAAAGAAAAAAGAAACGCTAATAATAATTTACATGAGAATGAAATTGAAATTAATTATACATTAATTAATTACTCGATGCTATTAATAAATTTAATTAGAATTAGACGATGAACTTGAATTATTCATACTTCATAATGATCGATATTGAAAATCTTCGTTATTGAATATTTCATTGAAGTAGCTAAATCGTGACTGCCTCGTACATATAGAAGTGCTGTGTTCATCACCCGCAACGAAGGAGAGCTGGTAAAAAAAAGTAGAGAAAATAGAGCCGCTGGAAGGCCCCTGCGGAGAAGCCAGACAAAAAAAAGGATATAGACTAATGTCTGCATTAAAAAAAAAAGCTAGTGTCGAATTGTGAATAGAAAAAAAGACCACCCGGCTTCTCAATTTTCTTTCTCATTCGTGCGTTTCCTCCCAAACTCAGCCAACTTGAAGAATTCGTCAGTTACAAAAAGATGGAAAATCGCAGGAGTAAGAGTGACGACGGCGATACGCATTAAATGAAAAATTGTAAGTGTTTTGCCGAGCTATGGGCTTGTTGAGAGGTGATAATGACATAGAAAGATAACGAGTCAGGGCGAGGAGAAAATTAAATCAGTAAACGGATGCTTCCGATACGGAGGACGAAAGTGTAATATCACATGTCCCGTTCCGGAGATACGACAGGGTACATAACAGATCCAGCCCAACATCCGAACCATACATCCAATAAGCTTGGAATAAAAAATTTTCGATGAAAAAAGTCTCGAGGGAAATAAACTGTTTAAAAAAAACCTGTTTTTTAGAACAAATCGAATCTATTGCAACATATGTTCATATAGGAATAACAGTTTGAAAAGTTATTAGTGCATTGAAGTGTCCAAATATTATACCTTACTTCCAGTCTGTTCAGATTGAAAATCTTGCAAATTCTAAATCTGCGCTGGGTTCAAAATATCCGCCATTGCAGGCAACTTGAGAACCTACACCGCGCTACAGAAAACGACATGAGAACCACTGTGGTTCAGCCGGCGACATGAGCACCTCCGCGATACAACGGCACGCATGAAAACTAAATTTTTGAACCTCTACAAAGTGATAATGTGATTTTTTGACAAAAGTGTCGATAGTCATATAAATATAGAAAAAAGTTGTAGTTTTGTCGCGTACACATAACTGTGTATAGTTCCAGGAAGTTCAGAAACAATGTGCGACCCTAATCGAGGAAATTAGGTTGTTATCAAACTTTTTCTAAAGATCAACAAATCTTAAAATTATGCACGAAGATAATAAAAACATTAATTAAAATTCTCATTAATGATCAATCGGATTTCACAAAATCACAAATCTGATTCGAGACGAGTCACAAAAAATCCCATACATATAGCAAAGTGAGTCAGGAGAATGCGTGTCTTTTTGGGATTCATTGGGTAAATCTTTTCACGTTGTTGTATCTATAATGTATTCTTGCAAAAATTGAATATTTGATTTCTTTTCAGTAATTCTTTTATCCAACAGTTCAGCCTTACAGCTAACTTATCAATGTCGCTATTATTGTTAATTTTCTTTTTCTCCTATCAATCCAATCCCGTAGTCCAATGCAGGAGTTTAAGCGTTGCATAAACGAAAATTTGTGCTGAATATTGCAACACAGGTAAATATGCTGGAAGCATTTTGTATGCATTAACAAGGATTTGTTGTAATATCTAACGGTGACTCGAATCCTTCAGACCCAGAGTGCACATGCATAAGCCAGTGTATATCCAGTGTATATCCATCGCTACCGCGAAATATACATACCGGCTTCGTGTTACCACGAGTGGAATGGAACGACAACGGAGCCGCTACGAAGAGTAAATGTAGTAGGTGGCCTGCCAACGAGCAGGCCAAGCCAACATCAGCACCAGCAGCAGCTCGTGGCTAACCGATTTGATTTTACCGCAGTCAGCGCCGGTCCGCTCGGACAGCTACACCGATCAACGAGCGCTCGCGTTCTGCTATCAGTTGTAAAAGAGCCTTAGTTACCTCAACCCGCGAACCCCGAGGGGCTAGGATCTAGGATAATTTCGAACGCGGTTCATCGTCCAAGTATCGAGAAACGATAACTCGTTTCTATGAAATAAATCAGTTTTTTTCCACCTCGGAAATCTCCATCGTGTTTTAATGCATATTGGGTGAATGCAGCTCCAAAGGATTGTGCACGTAGATGGAGAGAAAGTGAATAATCACGGTCCAGGATGAAGCATCGGTTTAGCGAAAAAGTGGAAATTCGGTGATCGTGGAATAGAAGGAAATCATCAATTTTAATTTGAAAGGAAGGTCGGAGATCGGGAATTATAATGGATACTTCGTAATATCGAAGTAGAAGGTAACATTTTGTTTGGTCTTGTAAGATTATGAATTTTAAATATAAGATTAGGAATTTTTAAAATATCTCTCGCTTTCTCGACTTACTATTTTCCTTATTTAATTCGGTAAATAAACTTGTGCCATAAATCAATAAATTTTAAACTGACCTTGTACGGTATATTTATTTTTCATAGTTTAACTTTTCAATCTTCATAATATTTTTAAAAACTCACAAACACGGTGTATCACGTATCAAAATACATCGAAACATAATGAAGTTTGTTTGAGACTCGCGTTACAGAAACAAGTAATACAATGTCGCAAAATGATACTTGTTTATATTTTTGAATGAAAACCAATCCAATGTTTATACTTGCAGTTTAATCAACGCAAATAGAGATTCAATTCAACGAAAAAGTTCCGGAACCATGTACCACCTTAGAGAATTTATTTATTTCGGACGTTTTATCTCGTATGAGGAAAGTATTCGCGGTATATCGCTGGCTCGATGTAGGAGTATCAGTAAAAGGTGAAAAGGCCTCTTCAAATGTCGGAAAGTGGGGGATAATTTCATTGCAATCGCTTCTTACGAGTCCTGGGGAGAGAAACAGTCGTGGCAAATATAGGTCTTGCAAAGAATTCAGTTCGGTGTGCCGATTTTTCGTTACGCAATGATTTCGGGTTACAGTCGCCCACCATCTGCATTCGCATTGTTTATCGTCGAATTCAGGAAATATGTGTAATTACAATGACTTTACTGCGAAAACGAGAATGTACCGAGCTATATTGCGATACAGATTTTTATACGTTAGCATTAATCTACAATAATTTTATGTTTGGTACATGGGTCACGCATTTGCTCGAAACAAATGCACATTTTTTTCCAGTAACATCGTATAAAATCAACGAGATTTTGTGAAAAAGTCACGTAAATACAATTACCACAAATATCCTGTTTAAAGTTTCATAAATTTTAATGATATTTAACAGAATGTTTGAAATTAGGCAAAATAAAAAACACGACCGGAAATGAAGAGACATCGAGTCATAATCTATATTACACATCTGTGTAATCGCGAAATATCATATTCGTAACATTGCTGATGGAGCATATACGAAAATTGTAAGTAGCGTGTAACAGAACTTTCATAATACCCGTATGTTCTCTGCGGGAGAGAGAGAATACCGGTTGCCGTTGATATTCAGCAAGTGAGAGTGCACGTGGCGACAAGACGATGATACACACGTGCTCGGATCGCATTATTAAAAATAAAAAATCACGTAGAATTTCTAACCTCGTACTCGCAACAATAATTTGAAAATCAATTAAACCAATTCGTCACGATTTAACAATGTTGATTTAATTTATTTAACACAAACAAATATCGATTGTCCAAAATCAATATTTTGGTTTGCCATCGTAAAATCTCCGTAACAAAAAACTGTGAAATAACCGTCGATGAGAGATCTAACGATTACAGTAGGTAGGGAGAGAAAACAGTAGCGTCGATCGATAAAAAGATATCGTGATCGATGGTTATATATCTATATATATTTAGGAGAGAGACCAATTTGTCTCGGTAGATCACTCTCCCCGTAAGTCTCGACATTGCGTGAACTAGATCTCTCCTATCCGGAAGCGATTTCGTCGTCATGGACTTGATGTAAGAAATTACAATACGTAGCGATACTACGTAACTCGTATATATTTACATATATAGTAATATATATAATATATAATATTATATATTTATTATATATTAATATATATTAATTATAGTATATATTAATATATATTAATTATACTACTATATATTATCATAATAAATAATATATAATATATTATTATTATTATTCTTGATAATAAAGATATAATATTATAATATAATATATATTAATTATACTATTATATATTATCATAATAAATAATATATAATATATTATTATTATTCTTGACAATAAAGATATAATATAATAATATAATATATATTATTTATTATATATATTAAAATATATATATAATTGTTTCAATACCAATGCTGCGGTTATCCATACTTTCATTTGTAGTAATGCCTATATTTATATATAGGGGATGCTTGCCTGAGAATTCGTGTACCTGAAATTCTACGCTCGGTTAGTAATACTTATAGTAACGTGTACGCGATCACCATGGACCGCTTTCGCGGTTTTAACGCTCGAATATTACGAATCGGCGCTTACTCAACGACAAGAGAGTGTTATTCAACTTTGCATACGTCGCGTAGGCTCGAAACGTCGCCCGGGATTACATTCCGGACGGCGGGAACTCGCGCGAATTTGCGTATCATTATACCCAGCGACACCGTCGACCTCGTGACGTTCTTTTTCTTCTTTCCTTTTTCCAAACAGATTATATTCAATCGCGTCAACTATAACGCGTCTCGGACTTGTCTATAATTCCCTCGTGAAATTTCCAGGTTTACTCAGTCTGTCTGTCATGTGACGAACTCCGAGTGGTAACGTATAATGAAACGTTTTTCGCGCTAAGTAGACAAACGCAATATCCAAACAGACCACGAACATTTGTTAAATCAATTTGAGAAATTGTGAGTTACCGATCGTTACGTTAATTTAGAGCAATTACAATGTCTCGCACGCATTTACCTTGACTACGCGGCGTCTCGATCGCGAGACGATACGACTCTCTTAATTTCATCATCGTTTTTCGACATGAAAGAATTTTATTAAAACGAAGGAAGGTCATTCAAAAGCTCGTTCGCGAGATTAAGACTTTTTGTTTTCAAGGACTGGTTAAAAAAGATTCGCCTAAGATCGTTTTAGTCATCGTTCGCTCTCGCCTCATCCCGATCCTTTCGAAAATATTCTTCATTATGTTTGATTTTACGACACACACGGTCTTGACTAGACATTCGATTCTTTGGTCTTTGTCTACGTATCGATACGTTTCTCAGGCTAGCCTCGTAGTCAACGCTTTGGCAAGTCGATCCCCTTCTTCCTCTCACTATCGTTCGCGTTTTGTCATTTCCCTGATGATGAATTCGTATTATACTCGTGAGTGCGAAAGAGAGACGCGAAAGATTTAGCAATAATTAAGAAGTCGAAGAGCGCAGCGAGTGGTTCTCGCGGGGACGACTTGGAGAGGCCAACGTGGCCGTCGACGATCGTGCGCGTTTGTATGCTGAAAGCTGAATTGCGACAAGTTTACGAGAAGTAGTACGAACGGTGTTACATGATCGAGATGTGGTGGGGCCTTGGACTCATTGCAATTAGGAAGCCGCGCTCTAGAGCGTTGAGATCACTCACCCGCGGGGCCACAACGTTCAGTTTCATGTCCACGTGTCTCCGGTTTATCTTGCGATGAATTACCGATTATCGGATCTTCGAGGATTGGCGCCAGATTTCTCTGCAACTTCCTGGCATATCGTGGGTTAATTATTTGTCAACTTTTTCATTAGTTTCTGTTTGAATTAAGAGGCGCTAATTGTTCGTACGGTCCTTGACTCAATAGACGATTAGTAGCGAAAGTGGTCGTGCAAATATCGTAAATACCCGTTCCTTCTCCCGAAAAGAAAAAAAAACCTGTACCGCGTCTCGACTTTGTAATCTTCGCGCGGGTTTTAACAGCTGTAACATAACTAGCTACTATTACTTAACATATGACTATGTATACGAAATCCCAGCTCTACGTTATTAACACACTCGCCGTTGTAACACGCTGCATGAAAAACACTCGTCGAACAATTTCTACACTTGTCCGCCGACTTTCTTCTGTCGTTTGTACGAGTTTTTGTTTCAAACCCTTTTTTTTCTTGTAAAATTACTTCTCACGTGGAACACGTGAGAGATGTAGAATTGTGAGTCGCCCTAGTATTTCTGCCAATTCTCATTGTACGTCGAAGTAAATGGTCGTGGAAACTGGATGTATTATTATCGAGGCAAAACCAAAAGCGAACATAAAAGAATTTTGCAATTTCCATGGAACACGTGGTTTTCTTCTGCTGGATGTAAATGTATTAGTAACAAATGGGAAGGATTCTTCACGATTAGAGGCATTGAATTTGTTTTTTACATCTTAAACGATAGCTATATTTCCTTCGATTCAATTCATTCGATTAATTTTATAACGAGGTTAATATAAATCATGCGAATTAACTTTTTGTTCAACGTTCTAAGATAATTAGACTCGTTTTCTTCGACAATGTATTTTATATTTTGTATTCCTACATTGTAGTATTGCGCATATCCT
>JAPYZT010001972.1:0-25038 GCA_030522965.1 Tryphoninae sp. A BG-2022a | reverse complement strand
AGGCAGCAGATGGGTAAGAAGCGTGGCGCACCGAGTTAGATAAGGATCGATTCAATTACCCATTCAATTACCCGCGCGAGGATTCGTGATGGGCCGAAGCCACGAAGCCGTTGAAACTTGAACGGAACGAGAGTGAGAGTGAGAGAGAGAGCGGGAGAGAAAGAGAGAGAGAGAGAGAGAGAGAGAGAGAGAGAGAGAAAAGCGAGAGCAGCCAACACTTGAGACTTCCATCTCGTTTTATACCATTGAATAACGTCCCTCGCGCTTACTATACGTTTCTTGCTCGTATATCGCGAGAGAACAATACGACGCCATTTTCAAAACGAGGTCTTGCACTTGAAGTCAATGAGACGACCATGGGGAGAAGATGACGGGAAAGTCTTGTTCGTCCTCCTCTTTAACGTCGCGTACCGCCGAGAAATAATAATAATAATAATAATAATAATAATAATAATAATAATAATAATAACAGTAAGAAAAATACTAATAAAGGTGATAATGATAATAACAATAACGACAAGGATAATAAAAATAATAATAAAAGTACGAAGATCATTAAAAGTATAAAAGAAATTGTCGTAGGCAATAATTTAACTTTCTAAATATTTCAAATATTACTTTTCCCCAATGAAATATTAATTCTCGTTTCATAAGCACCCCCAACACCCCTGGTGTATGTCATGGAGTGTAAAGACGGAAAGAGTAATATTTCCCACACAGAGCCTATATGCAAGGGTTGAGAGCTTCCCTTACCCTTCTGGAAAGCTCCGATTCAATGAAACGTTGGACAACCCAAGGTAAAGGGTGTCATTTATCGTGACAAGGATTACGAGGATGACTGTTCGGGGGAGATCCTCGCATCAAGCCCTAAGGCATTTGTAATCGGGCCGAGGTGACGAGAAACCGAGTAAAACCGTAAATCATATCCAAACCACAATAACGATGTCCCTAGTGTGTTCATACACAAATTGCCAACTAGCTTTCGCTCAGGCTCAGGCTGCACCCTCTCTTTGTCCTTGGATTTCTCTAGTCATGGACAACGACAGAGACAATGGCTCAGTCTCTCTTTCTCTGGCTCTCTCTCGCCCCCCCCCTCCCTCCCTCCCTCTCCACCCTAAAGCGTCTCGAGCGCACGGAAGCTCTTGTTACACGTCCACTCCGTTATATGGACACCGAACTACCCCAGTTTCACACACTTATACGACGAACGAAGCTTTCTACGCGAGTCCTTTTCTCAGTTAGATGTTCCGACTCGGGGGAAGAGGAGGGAGGGGGGCTCGAAGAATTTAATCGTAGCGCGATGTCAACCCTTTAAAAGATTAACCGATCAGTTTGCGTTCGTTCAAAATATTAGAAGAAAACTTGTGACGATGTCTGACTTATCCTACTGAACGGATGTACATCTCCATGTATTAGAAACGAAATTAAGTTTTAGCCCAACCAATATTTTCAATGTTTCAAACATAAAAGAACAAAGTAAAGATTGCAGACTTATGTAACGAGTTGATTATCTTCATTCTGTCGTAAGTAATGTCCGTCACAATATAAACCAATTAAATTAGCTATTTAATCAATTCTGTATCTAATTGAATTTTCGCTTCTATGTAAGAATGACGGATCGTTGTAATCTTGCTTAGAACCCTCTGTAACCCGATATAGGTTTCTAGCTCGGTTTTAGAATTGAGCGATGAAAGCTCCCTGGTTCATGGTTCAACAGGGCATCTGTCCGTTCGATGTAGAAACTGGTTCGTTCCGTTCAAAGGAACTAGAGCGTGTTGGCCAATCGGCCGCGAATGCGATTTCTCTATACGAGTACGCGTAATACACAATCGTGACTTACCGTAACACGTGTATCGCTCTCACAATCGATATGTAAAGGGCGATTGAAAACAGACTGAGAGAAGCTACGAAAGCGTAATTACTCCATTAGACATAGAGCTATGCAAACCATGACAGAGAGAAAGAGAAAGAGGGAGAGCAAGAGAGAGTGAGAGACAGAGTCAAAGAGACGAAGAGGGAGGTACGAGCACTGGTCGCACACATAAGGCTAGAAGACTGTCCGCAAACATTACTGATGGTCCGACTCGTGTCTCATTCAAGTCCTCGTGCGTAGTACAAGTGCTACGAGAGATGTAGCAATTCAGTAACGGGAGAGAGAAAGAGAGAGGTGGAGAGACTAAAGGAGTGCAAAAGAAAGAAAGAGAATGCGCGTGTGTGTATGTAGGAGAAAGGGACAGAGAGAAAGGATGAGAGAAACGTCAGAGCTGCGAATTGTGTTGTGCGAGGTTTGAACGAATCTTCTCACCCACTATCACCCTCGTCACTAGACTTAACTACCATCCGAGCAAATTATGCCCGTTGTACACCACAGAACGAAGTTTACCTCGGTTCCATTATCCCTCATGTAACATGGATTCGATGAATGTTTTAACATTAACAAAACCTCAGGCTTGCCAGCAGCAAGAGTAATCTGCCTAACTACCTACTGAACAGTAAAATGGGGTGGAAACGTATGAAAAATTGAACACTAGAAAAGCCGGGACTTCAGATTAAAAGCTCAACGCGGGATAATTCCGAATCACTTTAATTCTCTGTAAATGTCGAACACGAGTTTCATTCCCGATTCTGGATAATCTCTTTTACAAGTTTCTTCATTCAATTCTTCGATTATTCGTTATTCAACGAAACTCGATCATTACCAGAGATTTCCATTATAGTTTTCCCTGTAAATGTTTAACACGGCCGTTGGCCAAATACGCACATAGGCCGAGAGAGTTTGAGAGAGCGAGAGATGCGAAGAAGAAGGGGCTTTGGAGCAAACCACCTAATTGCCAACATCACTTTGCATCGATACGATCGGAAACAAACATCGTTGGGGTGTGAACGCTAAAATAGCAGGGACTATGGACGCACGGTGATAGAGACATAGGAATGGAAATCGAGTCACCGAGGTGGAAGCCGATGGTAATTGGTTTCTCGAACGGACCTCCGAGAGAGCCTGACGGAAGGATGGGTAGGAGTGAGGGAGGGAGGAAGGGTGAGAGGGGAAGTCCAGTATGCGCAACCCCTAGCGAATTATGTGTGATGTGGCATCGCGCGCCATCCAGGTTTGCCTAGACTCCATTGTCGTGAATTCCACGCGCGCGTGTACCCAGATATACCTTAGGGGGCGAGAATGTGTGTGTGTGTGTGCACGCATTCACGACGAACGTATGACCCTATCGGTGTTTCTCCGAGCGTTTGGTCGACGTCGACCAACACTGCGCGCGTACGTAATTCTCGCTGCGGTACGAGCGAAAGGGCATCATAACCGGCTGCGTTTCCGGCGTCCTCGAGGAACATCGTCCTCGAGTGCGTGCAATACCTGTCGACGACGTTGGTAACCTGGCATCGGACCAACGTATACATTCTAGATCCACCTAAAACCACGACGAGCCCCCGCGGGCTCCATCGTTTCCCTCGTACCGGTCGACGCCCTACCCCCTAAATCTACCACGGGAACAACTACGGCCAACATGTGTTGTTCCACGCGTTAACCGTGTGGCATACAATAAAGGACCCTGCGGGTATCGTCGACCATCCCTGATGTAGCTCACCCTCGTTCCCTCTCTCCCTCCCCCCATCACTCTCTCGCTCTATCTCTCTCTCTCTTTCTCTCTCTGACTCTCTCTTACTCTCGCATCGCGGAAAGCAAAGCTTCGAGCTTGTATGTGCCCAACTCTCGTGTTTGTTTCCAGTGTAACATATATATATACATCTGGTGAGAGAGAGAGAGAGAGAAAGAGAGAGAGACTTGTTCCCGTTTGTGGCGTGGTTCGTCTGCGCTTCGCAATTAGCCTTTGTCGCGAGTGTGCAACGAGCGAGTCGCTGCCAACGACGATGACGCACAAGGGTCCGCGCGGGCCAGCGTGGCTAGGTAGGAAGGCGAGGGTGAAAAAGGGTTGGTGGAAAATTCATCCTCTCTTACCGTGTCGCTCGTACGATAGTGCACGAGGTACAATCTCGAATCCTCCAACACCCTTGCTACGAAACAACCCCCGACGCGACACTCGTACACACCGCACGGTTGTGCACGGCCGGGGTTGGCACACGAAGGGGTGAAAAATAATTGCAAACTTCGCGAGACACGTATCATACCGACGAGTCTCACTCAACGCGCGAAGCAGATTACCACTCTCGACCGCTTTTGCTGCTACCGTCGCGATCGTTGACTCTCTCTGTCTCTCTCTCTCTCTGTCTCTCTCTCTCTCTCTCTCTCTCTCTCTCTCTCTCTCTCTCCCTCTCTTTCTCCCTCTCTCATCCCCTTTGTGTTGCACAAGGGATCAATTTACAGAGAGAGTGAGTTCTCGGGCGATTGTGAACGATACGTTTTTCCCTGGCACTATTGTTCGCGTTCATTGGTTACAGTTGTTAGAATTTACTTCGGTAAAAAATAACAGTGGTCAATGTGCGGTGAGGTTGGCGGTTTATCGAAATAACACTCCATTTAGTTACATTCCATAATAATAAAGTTCAAGCGTTTTAACGAATGGAAATTACGGTTGCGAGTACAAACGATGCTGTGGTTATTGTAACCATTGATTTGCGGAGTTCGAGGTCGGTATTCGATGTTGTTAAAGGTGCGACGTTATTTTATATCCTATCATCATTCGAATCAAAGTATCAGTACCAGTGGGACAAATATCGCACTTTGTTCAGGAGGGTCGAAAACGAAGGTTTTCGACCGGAGCCGCGTTTCGATGGGGGCCCATACGGTATTTATCGCTCGATAGGGAGTACTTATCGTCGACTGATCGAACGATTCAGGACAAGGAAGACACTTTTAGAAACTGGAGGGATAAGTTGAATGGATTTAGCGTGCTTTGCAATGGGTGGCGCACCCTCGTACGATCGTATATAAAGATATTGAAAACGTTGAACGCTCATTTTCCACCCCCTGAAATCTTCTACCCTCTGGCTATACAACAAAAAGTGTGGATTTAACTTCAACGAGATTAGTATGTCCAGCTGTCAGGAAACAGAGGGTGTGGAAACTATCATAAGCTCTCTATCCCTCTTAACACAGACACTTTTGATAATATAATTTTTTTATAGAACGATCGATATACATAATTAATCTACTATTAATCTATTATTATCTTTATTATTGTTATTTTTATTATATACTAAATATTAATTATATATATTGGTTAAAATTAGAGAAAATGGATCAGGCTAGTAAAATGGACCAGGAGATTTCCATCAGAGCGATCAGAGTCACGTAGTTAATTAATTATATATATTCGTTAAAATTAGAGAAAATGGATTAAGCTAGTAAAATGGACCAGGACATTTCCATCAGAGCGATCAGAGTCACGTAATTAAACTGTATATCCCAAATATTTTTTTACTGACTCATATTTACCAGTAATAAGAACGTCGCACGATGATTTATCATCAATGAAGGTTGCTGGATTAAAAAACGATGCCACCTTTTCAGCTGCATACTCCAGTGACCTAATTTCTGCTGACCAAATGGGAACAGTGTAGGAGGTAGTCACGATGTAAACAAGGAACCACGATGCCATGGTGCAGCAACGATCTCGAGACTCTTTACGCACACATCGTTATCGTACGTAACGACGCCATAGAATTATATACGTTTATGTACCTACTTACACACTAATTCGGGATGGGCGATGTCCAGCCTTTACTCTTACACTCACGTAGAATCAGCTGTGACAAGAAAGTCGATAATTCTCCACTCCCTGCTGTCACGCTCGTCTGTGGGTTTTGACCTGCCTTAAAATCGGAGCTCACTGTCAGAAAAATAAGCTTTTTTCACGAATTTGTGAAATTCATTTCATGTTTTTTTAGGCTTGATTAAAAATATTTTATTCCCCAGAAATTTTATATATTCGACTATTATTGTTCGAGCTATCATCCTCATTAACTTCAAAAACGTAGTTTTGTGAGAAAATTATTGTACTTCAACTATTGTTTCTTTTTCAAGATAAATTTACTTGAATCTACTTTAATGTATGTGGAATAACATATCTCTAATTGAGACAAAAAATCCCATTAAGCGAATGAAAAACATTCATGAAAAAAAGCTTTTTCTTCTGACCGTCACAATGGGCGCCTTAACACATTCAATCTTGTGTCCAATCTACTAAGGGGTCGGGGATACTTTACGCATAATACATAGACACGCGTGATAAAGTACACGGTGACCGTACATAGTACAGATGTTCGTTTCTTCCAACAACTTACATACATAAATGTCGTGATGTAGTTTAATAAATAAAAGCTTTCGCGAGCAAACGATCAGCTTCTGATTTCTTCTCGCACGCACGAACAATCAACCGGTAAAAAAACGTGTAAAACCTCGCCTGATTCCTCATGCCCTATTTGTACATATCGTGGCCTGTCATGTTCACATGCAGTATCAACGTACTTAAACCCTTCTATAGTACACACACATACCGTGACGTATAAGGTTATGTCGTTAAGTCGTTTGTTCGTTTAAAAAATGTTCTCGTAATAAAAAAAACTTTAGTTCTCTTTAAATAAAGAGTTTATCCGGCATAATATTTAAACCTCGATTTAGCCCGGCGTTCTTCGGAAATGCTTGGGGGGTGTGGATGCGCGCGCATTCCTTCACGGCCATTTTACGAGTAGGCAAAAGGCGCGGAATTTAAACATGCGCTAATTGGTACGATTTACATAGTTGTAGAAAAATCGATGAACCGAGGAGTTGGTAAATTGGATCGAACTAATAAAGTTATTATGTTTCTTACATCGTCCATATAAAATGTTAAATATATGTCATTCGATCGACAAAAATATTAAATACATTTAATTATAAATCTTCGACTAAATGAAATTTTCTTTCATTTTATTCTGATCAAATGCTACGGGGAAGAGCTTTCGATTAAACTTATTATTTTCCTTACATCGTCCATATAAAATGTAAAATATATGTCATTCGATCGACAAAAATGTTAAATACATTTAATTATAAATCTTCGACTAAATTAAATTTTCTTTCATTTTGTCCTGATCAAATTCTACGGGGAAGAGCTTTCGATTAAACTTATTATTTTCCTTACATCGTCCATATAAAATGTAAAATATGTCATTCGATCGACAAAAATGTTAAATACATTTAATTATAAATCTTCGACTAAATGAA
This sequence comes from Tryphoninae sp. A BG-2022a, assembly GCA_030522965.1. Taxonomy (NCBI): domain Eukaryota; kingdom Metazoa; phylum Arthropoda; class Insecta; order Hymenoptera; family Ichneumonidae; species Tryphoninae sp. A BG-2022a. The sequence continues at coordinate 17,864 of JAPYZT010001972.1, read as the reverse complement.
ATTTTCTTTCATTTTATCCTGATCAAATGGTACGGAGCTTTCGATTTTCATCGAAACTCTGACAAAGCAATCGTAGGTGTACTTTAGGGAAAAGGCTTGATTTTAATCGAAGCCGCAGCAATAATAGGCAGTTGGCTAATTCAACGCTCGCCGTTCCAGCTAACCTCTCGTTACATCCTGCGTTTCGCCCGTGTATATCCATGGGTCTATGTTTGTGCGAACGGGGGGGCTGTGCCATGCTGATAACGGAGTTAGGGCGAAGCATAAGCCCCTCTTCCGTATACCATCGCGCACTAGCGACAACCCATCCACCGAAAGCTTCGACACGGAGCATTGCCGCTTCAGATTCTGTTCCCTCATACCGTGCGATTATCGCATGGGATATAGATACGTGACGATGCCATAGGCTAACACAGTGCGTTAATATTACTTAGGGCTTGTTTTAAACTCCACCGTTTATTCCATCATGGAAATAACGCGACCCACTTTGCGACTTTCATCCTTCTTTAAGTTTCGTGAGACGATGAAATTGTCTCATCCACCCACACACACACGCTAGATCTCAAACCATCTCTCACGTACGACCATCAGTGTTGAAACTCGCAGTGGCTGCCGTATAAGATTCAACGTTGTAAAAGCTGCCGTCTACAAAGCCATCGGCGTTGGGTTTTCCCATGACGCATCGTCGGACACTAAGCCGGGAATGGATCCAAGAAAGTAAGATGTTCCCTGAGGAAAAAAGAATCGTAGAAGGAAATAATACGAGAATGTAACGGATAGTAACGTTCCGTGTGAGATAAAAGTATCGTTATTTCAGCACTAACGTTTCTTTCTTTTCACATTATTTCCGGTTATCATTGATTTAGAAACTTTCTCATCGATCGGTCATCGTCGTAGTCGCAGGAATCGTTTCGTGTATTTCTTAAATTCCGTACGAGAGAAAAACGGGATACTTTTGCGTATCCAAGGAAACGATGTTCGCGTCGTACGATGACGAGGATTTATAAGGATGGAACGGTGGAGACATAAACAACGGATGAAATTCTTGTCCCATTGGTTGAAACTATAGTAGTAAAGGATCGAGGGTGCATCAGGTGAGCGGATACTAACCCTTGACAATAATTTTCATCGTGCTAGAACCACAAACGTCGAGATGCCAGAGTGCGGCTTATTTCTCTTTCCACCCTTCGCGATCCTCCCGGGATACGTCCGACGGTCTCGGAAGGGAAATTCTTTCTTGCACGAAGGGTATGGAAGCAGCGTTTGTACTTTCCTCCCTTTTTTTACATTCTTACCGGCTGCGAGAAACGTCTCCATTGGTCCGTGCGGACCAGACGGACATCGCTCCGGCTTTCGAGTCTAAGCGAGGAGGGGTTGGTTTTTTGTGAAAAATTTTAATATAAATCGCGAGCATCGTTCTTCCATCGTCTTTTTCTCACACAAATATTCTCCTACCATTTTGTCGTGGCTCTTTTTTCATACGTATCGAAAGAAAGTTTTTCGGGGAAACCGAAGCGATCGAGGATCTTGCTGTCTCATACGCGCATTGTTCATCCATCCCTCAATTCCTCTTTTTTTCTCGATCGTTTTTTAACTCTCTCCCTCGTTTTCTTTCCCTTTCTCTCTCCCATCTTATTTCCCCCACGGCACGTCATATTCGCACATCATTCCTTTACCCCATAGACATACGACACTGTCCTTCTTCCTCGTCCTACATTTATATTTATATTTCATCCCTCTTGCTCGCACAGGTACCGTGAACTACGACGCGAAGGGTTGTATCACCGTACGTGGAGGTATACGTCTGACCAGATGGAATTTTTCCACTTTATTTTACCGTGCTCGGTGCTGCACCGCCGGATATCAAATTCCAACGCAACGCGAAACCGCTTTTCGTGGGGATTCACCTCGTACGTCCTACTCTACCAACCCTCTCTTATACCTACCCCGGCATCTCTCGAGCTTTCACTCCTCTTTATTTCACGTATTTCATTTTCGTACTCTACCGTCTTTTGTCGCTACCTCTGTTTCCACATTTTTGTTGACGTCTTTTGCAACCGTATTTCCTTTTCTTTTCATATTCATTCGACAATGCTTGTGTTTGTACAAAGTACGTCGCTCAGTTTTGTTTTCAGGATTGTATTATCCCATGTTGGTCAACGAGTAATTTGTCTATTTTAATAAAAGGACACTTGTATCCATCTGTCATGGAACAAAAATGCAATAAATTTCCGCCCAGTCTAATATTCAATTCCCTGAAAACAAATTTTTGTGATTCGAAAATCTTTAAGTCGTTGCGAGACAAAGAAATCGTACGAATTTCCAAGTCTCTCGTATAATTTTCAAACCCCTTCCCCCTCGAATGAAACAAAATTGAAATTGATAAAAAGTGTCCTAGGGTGAATACGCGCATTGAAATATTATTATTATTTATTTCATTATAACGCAAACAAATATGGAGACGATCATTTTCGCTTTCACTAGTCTTGTGAATGGAGGTCGCGAAGAATGGCGGGAGGGAAAGGAAGCAGCGGGGAGGAATACGGGGCGTTGACGGCGTTGCTGCATCCGGCATAACCCGATTACGCGGAACCCCCTAGAAACGAGGGTAGCATCCCGGACGACTTTTTGGTGTGCGGGCGTGTATAGAGTGCGTGCGTGTACCATGGAAAGCGTGCAACACACCGAACAAGAATCGATACGCTAGTCGGAGGATTGGAAGTGTACCTACGAATAAATTTATCAGAAGTCGCACGACTCCGGGTTTTGCTCGCGGATCCGTTTCCGCTCGATTCAGTCAGCTACGAAGCACCGGGATCGTACGAAACGCGCAACTTGAACATACGTATGTAGCTATATACGTACGTACGTATGGATGTAGAGAAAGAGAGTTCTACAATTGCTCGAGGGAAGTCTGCTCGCGATTTTCTCTTATTGTCCTGCGACTAAATCGAGTACCGCGCGGTAAAATAAGAACCGCTTTTTAACAGGAATTCCGATGATCCCGGTGTTTCCAACAATCGATTCTATAGACTTTTGTTACTTTGGTATGAAACTTTGTCAATACGAATTAACGATATCATCGTAACAATAATAAATTAATAAACAACGACTGAGAAACATTAAGCTTCGAATGAATAAAAACTAAAAAATCAAAACGTGATGAAAATTTACAAATTTCTAGTTTATTCAAAGTTTTTGCGTGGATTAATTGTTGTCTAACGAAACGATTCTTTAATGGTGTTAGCTGTCGCGACTTCTGCTTTCAGCATTGTTTTATTTCCCATCGTGCGCTCACAAAGCTTTCTCGCGAGTCATAGTGAATGCCTATTACACAACACGAGTAAGCGATTAATACGAGGCTGACATCGTCTATTCTCACAAAATCTCAAGGATGATACCCGGGAGCAAAAGCGTTTGGCGACGTCGTCTCGGAAGACCAAACATCCAAAGCTCGTGCTTGAAGATCCTTCGCGATTATTACTTGAGCAAGTAGTTTCATGACGAGGAGATAGGGTGAGATGAAGGGACGAGGGTTGGAAATGCCGTTTTGGAGGTTCGGGCGAATGAACGGGGTTAATACGAGGCTTGATTAGGCCACGGCAACTTGTTTCGGCGCGCCGCACAGAGGATGAAACGGTCTCAACCCTCTCTTCGTCCTCCCACCAGATCTTCCTTGCACCGCGAACTTAAACCATATTAAATTTCGCTCGAGTCAAACACGCGTCTTGGTCTCTTCCACGGCGTCACTCTCTTGACTCACCATCCTGCGAGAAAAGCGTTTGCCCTGACTTTCCCCCATTCGAGAGCCTTGGCAACCAACCCTTTCGCCGACGACCGATGTGCTCGCGAAACGGCACTGTGCCATTCGGCGCGCGCCCGGTGCGGTGCGAGAAAGGCTAAGAGTACCATGGTATAACGACAGAGCCCGCCGGCAGGTAGCAACAGCCAGAAGCATCGCTGTTGGATCGTAAGGTACAAGGCGATGAAGGCAGAGAGAAGATATATACAGCGGGAGCGAGACTACAATCTTACAGGAATTTAATATACGCATGTACTATATAGGGTAGCAGGGAAACGAAAACGCTGGATGAATAAGCATTGCGAAAAGCTGAGAAATGGTGCTCTGCTTTTATCCCCTTATTTATGCATCATCCCACATCTTTGTTGTACGACAATACATACTTTTGCGGATACAAAAAAAAATATTTTTATTTCTTCCACGTGCCTCGAGTGGATTGACCTTCGAAAAATTCGCGGATTCATGTTTAAGGACATGGTACACGTTGTTGTTGGAATAGCTAGCTGTGGAGAAAGAAAATTCAACGTCAAATTTGACATCGAGACTCGTTCCAAGACGCGATGGCGATCTAGAGACGGAACTACGGGGGTAGGACAGTGCATCGGGCAATTTCAGAATCGATAGCGGGTCTGTGTTTGACCGTATTAGCTGCGGGAGGTATATTTGCCGATGGCAAACGGACGAAACCGGTAATTATATTTGGCCTGGATTCCTCGAGCACACAAAATAGTATCCGGGCTGGACTTGCTATCGGGAACGACTATACACGGCTCTATATTGTTGACCGAGATTGCTCAGATGGATAGGGAAAAGGCTAATCCGATGGGAAATGTATTTCTCCTCGGGATATCTTAGACCTTACTAACGCGCTCAGACTATATTTCCAGGCTCGTTCCACTTTTGTAAAATGCAATAATTCAATGAGTCGAGATCTAGCCTCAAACGTCTATTCTTGTCCGAGTTACTATTGTGCGAACGTTCGAGAGTTTTTGAACGAACGAAGAAAATTGAACTAGGATCAGTAACGAAATTCTAATTGAAATAAAAAATGAACTAAATGATCGTGATAAAAGAATGAGAAATAATGTATCTGTGATATCGAGTTGATAAAAAGCACTTGATGACGTTTTGGCCAAAAAGTAACTGCGTTTTTGTCCAATGGATGTCCTACACGTGTCCATTCATCAGAAACGCAATTACTTTTTGGCCAAAACGTCATCCCTTTCTTTATCCAATAAATAGTTATCGATCTATCGAATGGAACTAGAAATGCAAAAATACATTTCTTATTTAACAACCTGATAAAACAATGTAATTAAATAGCATTAAAAGTGATTCTCACAGTCGTGCCATAAATGGTCTCCCGGATAATTTAACCATATATAAGTGACATTATGTCCATCTGTGGATGTGTGTGTTTCTACATTTGTCCGAGTGTAACGGTGAACCTGAAGTAAACCACATAGCCCTTCCGGTTAATACTATCGTAGGAAACGACGTTGCCCAACCTTTGCAGACACGAGAGGATGTATAGAGATTCGTGTGTGTACGAGTATGTGAGTGTAGCTCGAGTCACGCGAATATACACGGCCCGTTGGTTTAATCTAGGGTTAAGCCAGGTTGGGTTAAGTTAGACGAGACCCTACCGGCATTAGTCGCATCGGTGGGGAGGGTTACTGCCCTCCGCTTCCGTCCGAGACCAAACTTCGTTCACTCTCTCTCTCTCTCTTCTCCCGCCTAACCTACGTCCATGTCGAGAGGGAAAGCTTTCTCACTTGCTTTCTCGTTCGTTCTGTCGATCTTTCCGTCGCTCTTACTCACGTGCTCCGTAACACCCGCCGCTACTGCTATGGCAAAACTCTACCTACAGATACCAGTAGGTAGCTCTTACGCCTCTCGACCCGACCAGCCCGAACGACCCCCGGTGGTGACCCGCGTACGTACACCCCCATCAACCCCTCCCGGCATACCTCTCGACCCCGTCTGGTTATTCCCTAGCCTTACGTGCACCTCCTGAGATAACTCGACTAACGTTTTGCCTCAAAGCTGCTGGACTTCCTACCAACACCTCTCATCCCTTCATCCCCTATCCCATTTCTCCCTCTCTCTCTCTCTACTACTCGCTCTGCCATTTCTAAACTCACGCGCAACGCATAATTCTCCCGGAGAAAATCACAAGCCCACCAAAAGGGCCCTCGATGTTATAGCAACTATGCTCAGGTGGCTACCGTCAGCGGAATACAGTCCTCGCATCCCTGCTTCTTGAGTTAAAATTTACAACCACGTCGCAACACCTTTTAATTCTTTAAACATAAATACCGAATTTTTATCTACCTACATAAGTTGTATAAGCTTGACGTCAATTGAAAGCGATTCCATTAAGAAGAATCCATAACTATTAATGTTAGCTTTGTGTTTTACGAATTTTCAATTAATTTCGATAATTTGATATCGACGCCCATCCCACCGATTTCATTTTCGATCAAACCGCCTGTGTATTAGTCACGACGATCGCGCGATTAACCTAGTCCGTATCCAACGAAATATGCAATAGTGCAACAACGAGAAATTCGAGCGTTTGTGGAGCGGAAGAAAATAGAACGTTCGGAAAAACTGGAATTACGAGGGCCGAGGATCGATACAATGTTGTCGATATCTCGTGGAGCGCCGAGCTCGAGCGGAATCGTGTTCGTTCGTATCGATTCCATCTCGCGGCAACCCGTTCCCAACATAGAGCCCATGGACGGAAACGAATATCGTACGTGCGATCGCGATAATATAATACAGATACATATATGTATATATATACGACATACTTCGCTCTATACCTGTGAAATTTAGATATAGCGACTGCCAAGAAATATATAGAAAACGAGATTAATAATGAAAAAAAAAGATTAGTTGAAATATTTACATTTTTTAATTAAGAGCCTTTCATTGGTATCAAAATATCGGATAAGACAACTGTAGTCTGAGAAATATTTGTCGCATATATATATATATATATATATATATATATATATATACCTGTATTATCAAACGACACTCGATGTGGGATCAATACCTACTATTCGAAAATTCTCGTAAGTGACAATTATATTAATCTTACCGGAGTATCGATTCCACCGTGCTGACGACATCTGGCAAATATTATTGAAAATTGATATTAAACTTGAACTCACCTGAAACATACAAAAATATATAGACATTAAAAATATGAAAAGAAAATATAATTTATGTGCGAAACAATATTTTTTGGTATAGAAAAAATTAATAAGTAGAAATGAGAAATAAGATGTTCGAGCGCTATTTGAATTATGACGTGATAGAAACATCGTGTCGAAAGTGGGAAAGAAAAATACCATTTGACAGAGATCTCGGGATAGTGTCGGTAATCAATAAAATGTAAAGCGCCAGGCGATAAATCCGAGGGGTCCTGAAAGCGTCTGGAAGAACGGGGCGGCGAGGTAGGGCAGGCGGGATGAGGGTTGGGGTCTGCAATAAAATTCAATCAATCAGCCACGGAAACCGCAAGTTTTGACTGCTTTTTCACTGACACTTTTCCGTCGTGCGAAGGAGTTTCAGGAAACTCGACGATCTTTCGTGGCAAACGTGGGAGTGACAACTCCGAGCAAAAGAGGGGAAAATCTTGGAAAATGGCGAAGTAGCGAGGGGGTAGAGCGGGATAGTACCGCGGGAAAGCCTGAAATCCTGCGACCGTGCCCGCTGTGCGATCGAGCTGGGATGGGAAACAAGGAAAACGAGAGGAGAGACCGTGGAAAAGTGTGAGAAGATCCGTTTGCTGGTCGCGAAGGGAGAACAACTTTTAGAGATCTCACGACGGGAATAAAAAAAAAAATTTCGCCCAACTTTTTCGCTATATATCCCTCGTCACAACTTTGCAACCGCTGCTGTTCGAAGGGACGACAAGGCTAAAGCATTCGCATTGAATTACCGCAGCAAACCTTATCGACTCCTTCGACTACCTCTATATATACAAGTTATGTACTGTAGATACTCGGGTGATGATAAGATCAAAGTAAGTAGGTGAAAACAAAAATTTATCAGAAATTAACCTTTAACTGGCACTAGGGATAAAAAATACCTCAGTGTTCTTTTGAGTTCGAATAAAACGTACTAAATTCAATAAAATGGATCAAGTGTCACCATGTACCATCAGTTGACGTCATTAACTAGAGAACTAGTGAGATAGTACTGTGCGGCAAGTGTCAGTGTGCGTTAATCAGAGGTTCTAAGTAGACCTCCTGAAAACGTGGGGTATTTTTTACCCGTTGTGCCGTTAGTGTATAAGTTTTTTTTTTTTCATAAAGTTTAAACGATTGTTATTAGTGATTTTTCTACAATTTCATACGTAAGTACATCGTGGAAGTGAAAGAATTTTTTTCCATTATTTCATACGTTTTTACTTATCAGATGGCATAGAATTTTCGATCACGGTTACTCCATGATGAGATGTTGGAAACTTTGTATGATGAAGCCGACATTGGCGGGGAAGAGAGTGATGCTGAAGAGAATAGTGGTTCAGATTTGGAATACGAGCTTGATACGGAATATTCGGATACTGACAAGGAACATGAATTGAAAGAGGAAGCTGTTAATGCGTCAAATGTGTTGACTACGAGTGAAAATTTTAGCACTTTCTGCAATTTTTACATTCATTTATGGTGAAATAATTATTTTCTCCTATTTTTATAATAATTTTTGTGATTTTCAATTAAAAAAATTGATTTGGATATTGAATAATGTGTTGATCCATTTGACCTCAAATTCACCCTTCCATTTTGCAAAAAATAAATACCTTTTTTGGAAGCATCGATAACGCACTAATTTTTTCCTCAAAGTGTACTGACTTGAGAGTACAGCTATGAATTTTTAGCTCAAAATATTAAAAATTATCGGATTAAATTAAATTTTCATGCAAATATATTCAATAGCGGCTGCGCAAAACGCGTTTTACCACGTGGGGTAATAAATACCCCTTGTGCCAGTAATGTCATATGGAGGAGTTGTGCCAGTTAAAGGTTAATGCGTAAAGTATCTTTCGTGCCCACTGCTCGAAAAACGATAAGTAAAAATTCGAAAAAACATGAAATTTCAGTTTTTTTTAAAGGATTTTGCCCATTAGATTCGAAACATCGAAAGAATGATCACAATTTTTGTGCTGCTCGAGAAATTTCCGCTCTAATAAAACCATTTTTCTGTCATTTTTGAGAAAAACGTTTGAGAATAAATCGGGATTTTCAAATTTGCGCCTTGGCCACAAAAATTGAGCAATCCAAATATTCTTTCGCTCGTTCTTTATGTCTGGACGAACGCTTCAATAAATTATTCGTGGAATTTTCTATCGGACGAACGAGAATGGCAATACAGCATCGAGAAAAATCGATTTTTCGAGTTTGAACTATTTTCAATTTCCACAATGACCTCTTTAATCGCGGTCTAAAACAGGACGAGTAAGAATGAAAGACAAATGTTGAATCGCCAGAAATAAATACAAAAAAAGAAAACCAATGACCGTTCTGCTGCATTTCGTATTCATTCGTGGCTAAAGTACAATTTATAGCTCTCTATCTAAAACTGCGAAATCTCCAGGGTCGGAAACCCCTTTTAACGCTTCGTTCCCTTTCCAAGAAAACACTATCGCCCCCGTTGTTCCTATATCGTCGTTCGACTTTCCCGCAGCGAGTAACAAAAAAGAAAGCAACGATCGCGAAAACATTATAACACGTGTACACTCCGCAAGAATACGTAGCAAAAATCGAGGACTCGAAGGCAGAAAGGGTCATGAGACCTGTCGTATGAGTCCCAGGCGCGGGTGTATACCTCTTCTCCACCCCGGGATTTCCCGCTGCGCTGCCAAAGTATAACTTTTAATTCGCGTGCCCCACGCGAACCAATCTGTGTCGTGCGCACTATACTATTACTCCTGATAAGCCAAAGTAATTTATTTACCGTACGAAGTGGGAATGCCATCACGCGAGGGCTCGAGAGTCCGCGAGTTCTTACGAAAAAAAAAAAACAAAACAAAAAAACAAAACAAAACGAATAAAGTCAAATCCTACGGAAAAGAGAGCAAAACTCACACCCTCGTTTCACGCGTATTTTCGCGAACCCTCGTGGTTTCGAATCTAGCCCCGTGTTTCATTCCGCCACTACCGAAACGCGTAAATGTCGAATATTTAACGATTTGATCGATCGTTACAAATTGTATATACAAACGCATCCTAATTTTTTACATCCATCACTTTTTCTCAAACTTTTCAAACAAGTGGGTCATTCTAACAGCGTTATCATAGCCATTTTACTCGCGGCAGTTGTAAAGTCCACAATTGGAAAGTCTCGTAACATCAACGACCTCGAGTCTTGGAAGTCGAATCCCACAATACGATACTAAAAAAGTTCGCGTCTCGACATCGTTTCGGGGATGGTTTGCATCCTATTGGGAATATGGGAAAGTATAGTCTTTGTGTACGGGTATAATATGAGAAACCATAAGAGGATCGAATGATCGATGACCCTTAGGATGGATCACGTTCATGGCACCACGATATTATTCCTCTCGTACGGAGGACGAGCTAAGGTCCATGCTATGATATGACGCACACGCTTTATACTCTCGACCTATAAGTACATATATATATATATATATATATATATATGTGTATGTAGGTGTATGATGGTTCGCGTAGTCTCCTCTCTTTGAATGGAACATGAAGCGAGGAAGAATGTAGGGCGGGTTGAACGACTGGAGAGGGTTGATCGATGGGCGAGAATCCCGGATCAACTTTTCCCCAGCAATATCCATCGTACGAACGGGAGTGGCCACGAGAACTACCTACTAAGCAAGCGTCCATAAACACGATTTTGGAATATCGCTTGCACCATTAACCACGAGTGAAAACCATGCGGATACTAATGTTATCCGGAACGAGAACCCGAGTGCACAATGCGCTTAAACAAACACGCATCGATGGCTTTCATCAATAACATCATGAGACCCAATGATCCTACGCGCGATTATTGCTTTTCGAGCGGATTCCGGATGCATTTGTGGCTCAGGGATCAAAAACAAACCCGAAGGGCTGAATGATTGGATCCGATTGACGCACGAATCTGTCCCTCTCTCTCTCTCTCTCTCTCTCTCTCTCTCTCTCTCTCTTCCTCTCAATTCGCCTATCGGAAATTCAGCTCACGTATCGAAGGATTGAGACAACAGCGATAAATTTGGACGCGATAAAATATCATGGTAATAACCCACGAGTGGAGGGACGAGGATTTCTACAGTAACTGCCCTGTAGGGTGGGTGAGTCGCGATACCGCGTTATCGGTGAAGAAAAATAAAACTCGTTTCGGAAATAGCGCGTATACGGTAGAGAAAAGATCTTGATATCTTCGTACACGAATAACGCGTATATGTGGATATGAATAAAATATCTGCGGCACAGGTACGGGCGGGGTATAACTCTGCCAGACCGCGGCGCGGTATCGCAGGCAGCTACATTATCACGAGGGGAGAACTACACGACGAGCGGTGAATAACCCACATAAGTCACCGAGCACCGGGGATTGGAGTACTCGGTTGGCGCTTTCACGTGTCTCAGAGGCCGACCATAGGAGAGTCAACGGCGCAACACCGTGGGTACGCGTATACCACAGGCGCAGAAATCCTCGCGCGTGTCCCAACGAAAACTCGACACGCCCTCGCAAGTCGATAACAACGCGACGAGCGTTTGCCTTCTCGCCTTAGCTCTCTCTCTCTCTCTCTCTCTCTCTCGCTCTTCCTCTTTCTCTCTGCGCGCCAGCAGCGACGCCGTTTTCTTCATGCCGATCCCCCTGAAACCTGCAAAGCCTCCATCCTGCGAATGCAGGAGAGAAGCCATGGCGCGGGCGCTGGCACGACGAGAAACGATGCTGCGGCGCATTCTCGTAAATATAAAACGAGTGGCCTGCACCTCTCGAACGATAACCGGCGGATCTGGTTTCGTATAATGACGTTTCTCACGTTCAGGGGCTATGGCGTGCTCTTTCTCTCTCTCTCTCTCCATCTCTCTCTCTCTCTCTCTCTCTCTCTCTCTCTTGCTTACGCTCTTACGCTCTCTCGCACTTGCTCACTCTTTCTATCGCTGTCCGACCGCCGCAGTCACGAATGAGATAGTCCCTTTTGCCCATGAGCGAGAACGCAGAACGATCCTGAGAGACGGTGCAAGGACTGTATAATCTTCGCGAATGAGAACATTGCAGATCCCATCATTATCTTTCACTGCCACGACGATAAGGGTAGGGAGTGTTGGGAGGAGGGGGCATCTTTTATTGATAGCTTTCATAGGCTTTTAAACAGCGATTTACGCCTCCGGTGACAATCATAGCGAGGACGAGATTTAGTACGTTAAAAAGTTCGCTTCGTGGAAAAAGATGAAGGAACGAGAATACGTCTTGATATATGACTCGGCGAAGTCATGATCGCGATCACGATCGTCATTAGACGTAATAAAATCCGGAATTTATTACCGCGCAGGTTAAGAAACTTGATATTGCGTTAAGTAAATCATTATCGATGAAACTTTACAAATTTGCTTATATCGATCATCGTAATTACTCGATATTGGTCAAATTTGGCAGGTTCGAAAGCGATTAAGGAAAAGACGATATTTATAAATCCAAAAATTTGAAATATTTTCCATTTTTATAAACCGGAAAAAAAAAGCGAGATCCATGTTTTGTCTGGACTTTTTTACGCCGACCGAATAATTCCGCCATAATAAGTTTACGAGGTTCGATCAAACCCGACGATGTCGCGAATTGTGAACCCAAAACAGCAACAATCATATTTTTTTTTTTCGACCGATCATAAAAATTTCCTCTCCCGCCATTCACCACCGGGAAAAGTCCCTTATTTTTATCACCGACCGTATATTTTATCGAACTATGGCGCATCGGGAAACGAAAACGTTCGATGAAACGAACGCTTCTTGCGACCGTAAAAATGCCGATTTAGGATGGCCATTCTTTTATTTATCTCGTTCGCCGCGCCTCTAGAGAAACGACGCACGTCCGTTTTTCTTTTTCTTGCTTTCGTTTTGTTTCGTAACGATTTTTGTCTGTTTTTTTGCATCCTTTATGCCGATCGGCGAGAGGCAATCTACTCGCAGTAGAGCGAAAGAAAGCGGGCATATTCGAGGATTCGTCTCCTCGGCGGGACGTCCTCTTCCTTTATATAGCTACGTGAGCCATTCTCGTCCGTCTATCCGATAAATATCCCCCGATTCTTATTTACGGCTCGTTAAATTATAAATTATAAAATCGACGGGTCGATCTCGTTTCTCGGAAGTTTCCTAGCGAGTCGCACGACGTGAAAGAACACTTGCACATTGATGGATAAAGACCGGTAATATTTAGTGGGCTAGAAAAGGGCACGAGCGACGAGCCAGATTCCATAGCTGTCAGTCGTCTGGTGATAATTAATACATATATATCTCTCTATATATACACATATACTATACATAAGTAAAACGAAAAGGCAGATCGTCGCTTGCGCCACGCGATAAAATACGTATATTTCGGAATCCTGTCGACGTCGCGGCTTCGTTAGAGAACTATTAAAGAAACGAAAAACGTGAAGTTTTTCCAAGGATTTTTCACACGATGACCAAACGATCGGGTAAATTGGAAGATCTCATTAAGATCTTCGGCGTGCTACGCGATAATCCAATCTCGATCTGCCCGAGGACGTCGTGAGTTCTTTCAACGCTTACCTAATTAGGTAATGGACGTATACATCTAACTACACTCTCGTCCTCGCCACCCCCCTCCTTCTCCCTCTCTCTCGCTCTTTCTCCTTCTATATTTCACCGACGAGAGATCGACGCTGTCGTTTCCTCAAGATTTTGCTCTCGTTATTTTAATCTACATTGAATATCAGAATATAGTAATAGTGCTATATATATATATATATATATATACCACTATTACTATATTCTGATATATATATATAAGCTACTATATCTATAGAAAATGTTCATTTATACTCAAGGCACAGCACTAGATCGTCCCGTAATTACGTGACGATTTAATGCCATACTTCCAAGAGTAACGATACTTCGTAGCAACGAACGTGATCGTTGCATAACCGAAAATCGTCTACATCGGCTTTGATTTCACTCGTGAAATCATTTTCTTCGAATTCCTTAATGCGCGTTGAAACTTTATATATATCCTCGCGTTTAAACGAACCACAATTTTAACTCCCATTTTCGTTTTATCTATCGTATCGCGTATATTTTGCGTAAAAAGGATTTTTCAAGATTTAACGAATTCCAAATTTACGTAACAATGTCACACTGTTTTCAACCACGGTCGAACGTCGTCGCAACGAGCTCGTAAAGTTCGTTCTATTGATCAATATAATTCCAAGTATGTCGGAGCTTGAGACGTGTTTGCAAACCAGTTGATTCTGTTGGTGAAAAAAAAAAAAAAAATAATAATGTAAGAAAAAGGAAATGAAAAATATCGCAGCTCAGTCAGAGCTGTCGAGTATGGTTGCTGGAAGACGTTTTATAACGGTCCATGAATTCGCTCGTGATCTCAACAGGCGGTCCAGACTTCGAATACGCGCACCCAACATACACGTAAAATTGACCATGTCTATATCTATATATGAACAAGGTACACAGTATGTTTACGTACATGATCGAAGCCGAAATTTGCGACGATGTTTTACACCACCTCTGTGAAAACAAAAAATTTCGTATCATCGACGTTTTACGATCCGATAATTCACGAAAGGGTGCGAGGAAATGTCGTTGTTTTTTTTTCATTTTGGTACAAGAGAGACGATCACGAACGCATCTCGCAGCTCGTATCTAGTTTATCGATGTAAATGGTACAACGCTTTTTTACCCTCCGCTCTCTCCCTCGCACTTCGATTAATCTTACGCACGATCCAACGTTCACGAGCAAAAAGATCGCGGCTTCGCTCATCGAGCGACGAACTCTTTCGATGACTCTCGTTTCGCTTCGATCGAGGTTACCTACAACCGGAGACGAACTATGGGGCGTTTCCGGTCGTTTCAAATTTCAATGCACTTCGCACACATCGTACGTGTATAAATCACGCGCCGATTTGATTTGCGAGGGGAGAACCGTGACTTCGACAACGTTTCGAACGTGCTCGAGTATAACGAAAAAAAGAATGAACGAATGAAAAGAACAAAAACTACCCCGGGTTTCTTTCGTTCGTACTACGAACGCATCCCTGTGATTACGGCACGTATACCTGCCCTAAACTTTTTCTTCATTTTCCATTCCATACGATATGTTCCTTTCACTTGTGCTTTTTCAGACCCGAAGATTGCCGGTCTCTCTCACTTCCTTTCTTGGCTCACGGGCCGAAGGCGCCGGGATTCTGTTTATGCGATGGTACGATGATGGCAGGGTGGATGAGAGCACATTTCGCGGCACTTCATCATTGCGCGAGACTTAGAAGCGGGTGAAAGCCCGTATACGTTCACCTCTACGTATTACTACCTGCTTTCCTATTCCTCCATCGATACCTTCGACATGCTCTTACACACACATACACACATATATTTATATGTATAAATATATATTTCCTACTACAGATATACGTGCGCTTATATAGAAATATGCATTTTCCTACCGTAACCGGCGGAAGGCGAGCATTTGACTACGTTTCATAGCTTCGCTGAGTATACGGTGTTTAGGGCCATAAAACGTTCCTAGTAATAATCGGTCGAGCTCACGAGCCTCGGCACGATTTTTCGCAATGTCGCTTAGCGGCAGCTCGAATCAATGGCCGGAAGTAAGGCACCGGTATAATCTACCAGATCGTGAAAAACGTTTATAGAATTTTTGTTATGCAATTGTTGGTATGTAAGTATAGTGGCATTTGTTTTATTGGAAGCGCAGACGAGAGATACGCAAATGGGCTTGTGCGCGGTCTCTAAATTCGGATGACCCCTTGACCCGTGTAAGCCACGCGACCAGTTTCGCGTCTCGTTCTCACGAAACATCGCCATGACCGCGCTCGTACACGCGTTATTATGCGCGTCTCATGCCGCTAAATCACCGAACGGTGGGGCACGACACGCGTCTAATTATCGTTGTGCACCTCGCGTCGACGTTTATTCTTGCCGGAACGTTTCTGTTTTTTTTTGTTGTTGTTTTTTTTAATTCTCCGTTGCTCCGTGTCCCTCTTCGCGCGACTGATGTATTGCTTCGTGCTCGAGTGCATGCAAATGCAATGTTTACCAAGGCGGACCTGAGATTCATTAATCGCTCTTTCCGACCTGTTTGGGACCGAACAGCGTGTTATCTTCGTTCGAATATTTCTCGACTATGACGTTGCGCTTCGCACCCCGAATTGTTAAGAAATGTGATTAAAACCTCGTGAAGAATTTCGAGGGTCTGTGATTCATCGACTCGAGTGGCTACTAATCTCTCGAATAAACCGTCGAGTCACGCTCTACTTTATTACTATGTATATTGGATCATTGAATTCGTGTCAACCGTAGGCGATTACAAAGAAGACCGAGCTTAAACTAAATATCTCGGAAATTGGTCTTTGGAATTTCTCAGAAGTCGTGGAGAAAATGGACAGTGCGAGTTCCTCTTAAAAGTTGTCCTCGATTCGGTCTTACAAATATGCGTGTATATATATATATATATATTTATATACGAGCGTTTCTAGTACCGAAACATCAGAGTTCCTCGAGAGAGGGGAAAACATTCATTTCTATGAGCGAGCGTGGGTGGACGTGGCAGTATCTACAGATGTACCTACCGGGATTGCTTCCGTGCCACAACCTTACGAACGGTAGTGTACAACTATACTGCCTCTTACTACTGCTTCTCGAGGTACACATAACTACTACTCTGGTGCACCACTATACCGCTCCGAGCGTATACTCCCAGCTTTTGATTTATGAACTTGTGTGTTACGAAGAGCCTCTGATATACCCGCACGAGTTTGGAGAGGTCATATACTATGTACCATATATAAATAGCACATACACACGTATATATTGTTTATCACATATATATCTATAATATAATAATAATATATAAAAATATAACAATATAACAATATAACAATATAATACTATACTAATATAATATATAATGATATATTAATATATTAATATAATATAATAATATAACGATATAATTATATACTATTATAATGTAATAATGTAACGATATAATTATATACTATTATAATATAATATATAATAAAATAATAATATAATTATATAATTTTATAATATTATGTATATTAAAATATATATAACATAATGTACATATAATTGTATATCACATGAATTTATATGAATATAAATATACACATGCACATATTAAAGTATAATAATTTAGAGTGCAGTCATCGATGCAGTGTCAATTATGAAATTTTTTAGTTATTGAATTGGCCATGACGAATAATGACAAATTTAATAATATCGATAAATGGGATATAGAGCGTATCCGGTACTTGCACGGTGTTTCAATCGAAGGTTAAAAGGAATGCGCGGTAAACCGAGCAATCTCGGGTGGTCCGAGAACCGAGAGCTTTCGGATAGTTTAATTATAACCGTTGATGAAAGGAATATCGATGGTAAACAAATAACGAGTGTTCACCTACACGTACCGGAAATACGTCCCGTGCTAACTCTAATGCACTCGGTAGATTATCAAAGCGCCTGTCTGCAATTGAGAGAGAGAGAGAGAGAGAGAGAGAGAGAGAGAGATGAGATTACGAGTGTATAAGAGATATTTACCGATTTCTTATCGATAAGTCGTATCGAAGCTCTGTCGTTTAAAATATTCCGACGCTTTGGTTAAGACCGCGCGGGCATAACAAGGATCTCGTACGTAGACAGTTTGAAGTATCGCGGTCCATTAGATCGTCGCGAGCGAACGAGGCGTTTACGAATTGAACGATCTCGACCGCGGTAAATGAGAATGAATTAAGGGGAGCGCCCACCGCGCGAGCACGAAGAAACGGCGGATAGACGATAAGAGAAGAAAA
>JAPYZT010001971.1:0-25942 GCA_030522965.1 Tryphoninae sp. A BG-2022a | reverse complement strand
ACTTGAAAAATAAAAAAAAAAAAACAGAAAATGCTGAATGAGCATTCACCAACCGAGCGTCACGCGCCGGATTTTATATTTTTATGCAAACGAAACTTTCGCAGAACGGGAAACGGGGGACACGCGCCCTCGCTCCTTTGCCACGGAAGTTCTCGTTCTCCTGTGCAAAATGCATACGTAACATTCGCACGTTTACTATGCAAAGTCGCATCTTTATTTTACTTTGAATCTTTTCGTAGAAAAATTCGGTCACACAAAAGATCGCTGATTGTAGATTTGTCGTGAGAAATAATATATTATTTCAAACGTCCTTGAATGACCTTCACTCGATGACCTTCGCAGAGGTCACGGATTCAAATTAACGTCACACGGTAAACGTAATGTCCGAAACATCCCCTAGCATACGAGTATATCGTCCTCGTATCTATTTTCACCATGACCTTCGCAAAGGTCATTGTATTAACGCAACCCTTTTTTTAACAAAAAACCGCCCATATCCAATATTCCATTTAAAAAAACCTTAATTTTTTCATTCCAGACGATAATAATCGTCGATAGCAATATCGCGAAATGGGAAACACGAGATCGAGACCGCGAGTGCGAGTGACAGATTCGGAGTAGAGGCCAGGTGGTCCGTTCAGACGTTTCACCGTAATCAGCCGATATGACTATATATATATATATATATATATATATACGTATATATATACGTATATATATACGTTCCTATACGTATATATATGGTATATGTATACGTATAGGAACAATGATGATCAATGACGATTCCCCGTTTGGGTTGGTTTGCCTACGTCGGACTTGGTCCATTACCGACGTATACGTGATATGGAATTTACGCGAGTACTGGGTGCGTAGGGGTAGTCAGTAGTAGTAGTGGTCGCGGTATCTGCCGGCAAACATTATTACATCGAGGCGTATACCTTCTGGGACCATCGACAGCACGCGCGTGTCGGGAATACCCGCCTCGGGAAATTAGAGGATTCCCGATATCCACTACGCGATGGACACACATACGGGCGGACCACTCGAACTGCTGGTGACAGCGAGCGAGATCCGAAAGAGAGGTTATATAATAGAGGGGGAAAGGGCACGCGCACCCTCTTTCGGAACGTAACGCGATCTACGTTTTTTGTCGGTGGATTATGCAATATAAACTAGACGACACGTGCGACGCGATGGAGTAATTGCGAAGAGAAACGAGACCCGGAATATTTGCAGAAATTAAAACTTATTTCGTTTTTTTTGGAAATTTTGAACGATAAATTGTGAAAAAACGAGGGTGTTGGTATGATATTTATGTTATTAGGTGATGTGTATTTTTCTAGGCAAGCTGCAAAGGCATTTTGGATGGAAATTTTTGTTTAGCTCTCTCGAGACGCGCGTCGTTGAAAATGGAGGTCGACTTCCGGGATGTAGGGAACGATAGAACGGACGAAAATTTTTTTTCGACCGAAAATACCGTATAGAGTAGTCACGAGATCGGACATTTCCCGTAGAATGTAAATATGATATTCTCGTTCCCGATTTTTCGCAATTTCCGGGTTAAAAATAGTAAAAACATGATCTTTTATTGGATTTTTCAACTTTTTACTAAGAAAAAAGAAAAATTCTATGAATCCAAATATTAACTTTGTATATACTCTCTCATCACCGCGCTATATTGGACGATGGCTGCGGTCCGGATGAAAAAAAAAAAATTATTATTATTTCCAAATTTTTACGTATGCCAAGGTGTAACTTGATTGTTCGCTTGTGTTGGGACGCGATGAAAAAAGGATGGCATAAGTTCACCATGAGAGAGAAAGAAAGAGAGAGGGAGGATAACAATTGCGTTTGATTTCCAAACTAAAAAGAGCCATATCGGTTTTATCGGAGCATTGAAGGACACGTGTCTAGGTAGCGAAGATGGCGAGGCAGCGAGTGTCGGAGCAGTCCGAGAGATAATTGAAATCCGCGCAGTTCCCTTGGGGACCCGCCATTAATTACAGTCATAGATCACTCGAAATACGTTGTGACAAGCGACTGGACTTGCTCGTACTAACCTTCTTCAGTATCTCCCCTTCCCTCCTATCTCATTCTATCTCTCTCTCTCTCTCTCTCTCTCTCTCTCTCTCTCTCTCTCTCTCTCTCTCTCTCTCTCTCTCTTTCTCTCTCCCTCTCCCTCTCTCTCCCTCTCTCGTCCCTTTCCCTCACGTCCGAGTAAGCGTCCCCTAACTCTCGAGTCCCTATCCAACGATCCAATCTACTCTGTACTGGCCGCTCAAGGCCTTGTCCAAGCGACTCTGTAGCTTGTATCAATGGGGCAATCGTCAACATCATGTTCTACATCCACCGAGGAACGTATCCTGGACCTACCGATTACCCCTTATAATAGATCCTGAACTTTGACCTGACGAAACTGTATTATTACACCGATGCAACATGCCATTCAATTTCTACGCTGTTCTAGTAACTTCAATGAAACAAAAAAATTATTAAACCAAATCCACCAAGAAAAAATCGCAAAAACATTGTTCCATCCGTCAACATGTAAAACGTAAGGGGGTGGATTTTCATCGTAAGGGATGATTTTTCATGTTCATGAGATAATTTCTCGAATTATAAATATTTGTTTATGTCTAAAATAAACATTAAAATGATAAGAAGGAAAGGTCCTTGGTAGACATCTTGGCGAATCCCGAGGGCCGTACGTTCTACGTAGAATAACCATGTTGAATCTCGGTGAACCACATTCGTCATTACCACTCGTGCGGCGTAACGTCATGCGGTTCTCAGAGGACCGTATGTGTCGTACGTCTTCCTTGGCTCAGATGCAATGGAAATCACTCCGATGGCTCCGGGAGCTTCGCCCAAATTCCATTCACTCCTGGGATAGATGTCACGCGTCCTTCTAAGTGCAACGTCCAGATTGTATCCCCAGACAGCTTTCGTGGAATGTCGCACCGGTGAATGTTTCACTCAAGTTCCGATAGGTCGACAGATTCAAGATCTCGAAAGAAAAACCTCTTTTCGAAATATCCCTTGAAAATCACCCCAAAATTCATCATCGACGAAAAAAGTTCCAAACTATTACAAACAGAAAAAAATCTTTTCTAAATAAAAAATAATAATAAAATCATTAGAGATATTTCAACGAACAATTTCATCCCATAAACAAATCAAATAGAATTCAAATAAATATTCAAACGACGTTTATAAATCGATAATTAAAAAATTATCATAAAATAAGTAAAAACATTGTTTTTCTTTCTTTGGCAATCCAACGGAAATTCAAACTGAAACAGTCGAGTTTGAACGAATACCGGCAATTAGTGGAGTAATGAGATAGAATGGTTGGATAAGAAATAGAGAGAAGAGCGCGAGTTTGAAAATAATCTCGGTGATTATTGACGTTTATAACTATCGCGTTATTTCAGGCGACGACTCGTCGCAGGGTGTAAGATCCGTTTTCAAGAAGAGGCATTTTGTAGGTTGCGCGAGGTGACGAGACACAAGAGGCAAACCCTCGAGACGAAGAGCTTTCACCTTTTCGTAAAAGTCTCTCCAACCCCGCACCGTTTCGTTCTCTATATTGGTAACGTAGGCCAACCCTCTCGCCCCTCATCCCCCTTCGACACTCCACGGGGACTAATCGATCGTTCACAAAAACGTTGCGCGAGACTTCGACGCTCGCCTATCGATCTTTAATCGATTAGCGAGGCATTTCTCTTCACCGTCGTTTCTCGCTTCCAACCCCCTGGCGCTTTTCATCCCCCGCTCTTCGCTTCTGGGGTATCGCGGCCATTATTCTCATCAAAGGGTAAGCTTGCAGACGGGTCGCTGTCTGTGTGCCAGATATAGCCAACGAAGAGGCAAAACATGGTTAGAACTTTTTTTTTCATCCCTCGCACACCCCCTCGTCTCCTCCAAACCTCCGACTACCTTCCGCCCCTTTTCTTTTTTCGTACGAAAAGCCGGAGCGCCCGAGTGCCACGGCGCGATCGTCTGAAAATGCCTCTTCGCGTTAACCACCTAGCGCTGCGTGGTATTAATTAAAACGTGACGAGGGAGAAACTTGTTTTGTCCCGGCTTATGGCGCGCGAGAGAAATTCATAACAGCGCAGACGACACCATTGTCAATTTTTGTTTTATATTTAGTGAGATCAAAAACTTACACAAAACATTGTACAGACCATCTCAAATTATTCGCTGTCGTGCCTTTTTTACGACGAATAAACAATTAATTAAATTCGAAGAATATTTTTTTTTCCAATTTGACGAATTTCGCATTTGGATGAAGATTTGTCCAATTAATAAAATGATGCACGTAATCGAGGATTTGTGAAAATGTTGTTAATTCACGATGTTGGGGAATTTCGGTTGGCATTTTCTTTTTACTCGTCGCGGTTCCAACCCTCGAGGAATCAGCAGCTTGAAAGGACCTACCCCTTATGAATAATGTATGTAAGTGGGTGTGTTTGGGCAGATTTGCGATTCCTTCATTCGACGCGGGTGAACGGTCGATGAAGTGCACACCGCTCATTACTAAAGAGGTACGGCAAACGTGAATTCCAATAAGCTCACAATTGAGACGAGGTTCAGGGCTACCAACGACTTCCTCCCCCTCGGGGTGGTCTCAATACAGTCGCGGTATAGTTACTTAACCACGGATCAAATTTTCAAGCTCTATAGGGGAACGAGATTTATTAATAATGCTTTCCAGCGTCTATATGTATATGGGGGTTGAATATCTTGTTCACTTTTAATCTTTCTTTCACCCCCCACTCTCCAATCCCCAAAGTGAGGCCCTACCTGATATCCGGCGTGCGACATTATTACGTGATACGATTTAATAAAAATCCCCACAAAAATTTCAATTGGAACGATTTTTTTCTAATTTTGTCATCGTAATTAATAAATTTGAAAACTCCAAATGCGATTAAAATACGTCGAGGGAATAAGCAAATTATTGTTTTACTAAATTGTACGCTGGTAAGCAAGTAAGGGTTGTTTCATCCCCCTAGTATCTGATATCGGGGATGTTAAATTATTACGTGACACGACTTAATAAAAATCCAGACAAAATTTCAACTCGGACGATCGTTATCTAATGTTGTTATCACAATTGATAAATTTAAAAACTCGAAATCGATTAGAATACATCGAGGGAATAAGCAAATTATTGTTTTATTACATTGTACTCTGGTTTTTACCCTTAAGCAAGTAAGGATTTTTTCATCCCCCTAGTCGCTAAACCCCAAAATTAGGTCGTACCTGGGGATGTTAAATTATTACGTGACACGACTTAATAAAAATCCAGACAAAATTTCAACTCGGACGATCGTTATCTAATGTTGTTATCATAATTGATAAATTTAACAACTCGAACTCGATTAGAAAACATCGAACAAATGAATGAATTATTGTTTTATTATATTGTAGACTAGTTTTTACCCTTAAGTAAGGAAAGGTTAAATCGAGCCACGAGTATTTTCAATCAATTTGGAAAAATGAGGATTAATGGCACATTTGACGAATATGGTCTGAAATAAACCGCGAGATAACGATCGAATTAAATGATAGACTCGAAATAAATTAAAACCTAAATTTGGATATCGAAAATCTAGTTAGTATTAATGAATAGATCGGTGGTCACTGCGAAACCCGATTATCGAAAAATTTATCTTTACTCCGATTTTATCCACAAATTACACTTACTATTAATTTTTTAAACGACCTGTCGTTCTATTCGGGGTAATTTTCTATCCGACGCTTCGTTGAAATGTGACTGAATAAATTTACACCATTTATACACATCCAGGGTGCAGAACTAATTCCTCAAGCAATTATTTGAATTTAAGAGATGAAATTTATCTACCTTCTAAGAAAATGACTCGACCCGACTCTTGAATCTTTAAAGACATCGAACGTTTCCTTGATTTCCCATTATAGCAAGGGCCGAGAAATCATAGAAGGGTGCAGATAATCCCACGTTCTCGTACCAAACGAAATCCAATAAAGTGTAAACAATGAAAATCAAACGTTTGCTAGTCTTTCGTTAAACTCTTCGTCGAGTCAGCTTTATAAACACGTTCAAAGAAAATTACACAATTTCCTAAGAGTCTCGATTTTCTAAAAAAAAAAATCGGGTGTCGTTTCAACCCTTAAAATTTTTCTATTTTTCGATATGAATTTTTCCTACCCCCTCGGTTTTAATTATCTCAATTTATTTAATTAAATCGACACTAAGTTAAAACTTACGTAACAGACAAGATACAAAGTAGAAACCTCGAGTAACCGACTTTATTATTTCATCAGCACTCCCAACGTTCTTTCTTCACCCTTCGTCGAATAAATAAAGTAAATATACCAAACCACTAATCCAGGCACATTTGATTCACTTTAACTCCTCGTTTAAATGAATATCGAATTAGTAACGTCTTTCGAATTTTCCAAATTCCCATTTTGCCCAAACGGAGAATAAGGGTTGTACATAATGAAAGATAGACGTTCAACCCCTCGAGCGACGATCGATTATTGGATTTTTAAGTAACAAAAAACAGCAGAATATTAATTACGAGCAAATTCTACTTATTGTGAAGGTTCATAATTGATACGATCAAATCCACTTAGGTATAAAACACATGATTAATATTTGAACTCGAAGTTTCAATCTCGATCTTTCAACCCCTCGAGCAACCATCAGTTCTTACACCTTTAAACAATAAAAAAAAAGAGCAAATCACTAATTACGATCAAATTAAACTCCTCGTTAATGTTCATAATTGATACGATGAAATTCTCTTATAAAACACCCGGTTGATAATTCAACTCAATATTTCGATTCAATTTTGATTTTTTTATTCGCGACGAAATTTATATTTCGAATATTTTTTTATTCGTAATTTGATTCGCAGTTGGACGAACGAATTAATAAACTTTAGCGAAAGTTGATTATTTCGTTTCGTTCATCGATTGTAGGATCGTACTATATCGGGATTATCTGTATAGTTCGTACAGTCTGCCTATTCCTCGTGCCTCGTTCCAACACTATAATCCGCGAGCCAGATAAAATTGAAATTGGCCGCAGTTTAATTTAAAATGTTTCAGTCGTGACCCCTCGTGCTGCGCAACTACAGCCTCGCCCTATCCTCTCTCAATCTCCCGTCGTAAATTCTTTTTCCGTTGCCATCCTCGTCACGACCGGGACGAACGTTTCTCCGATAAACGAGCAACGGTGAAAAAATCTCGACGAAGCCGCACGTTGGGCCCGCCACACGAATGGCGCACCCGACGTACGAAAGAAATTGAATAACCAAAGGATGAAAATACGCGAAACGTCCCAACGTGCGTTTTTTCTTTGCTTTTGTTTTTTTTTCAAGGATTTCAACAAATTTCGAGTTCTTCGATCTTTCGCTGTACGCTACTTGTAGCTTGAGTCTGCTAACGGAGAGATTACAATTTTCTGGCTTAACTCGTTTACGATTGTCGGGATTGTTATTTGCAGTTTTTTGTTATGAAAGTATTTGCGGGGAAAAATTGATTTTAATGAAATAAAGCGTCGAGCAAAAATGTAGAAAAATATGTAAATGTCACCCTTAATTCTTGAAGAAATCCTGAACGATGTTTTCTTTTTTATATAATAGATTTTGATTGTATCCTTTTTGTTTTGAAAGAATGTCTCAAGGATGAAGGTGACCTTGAGATTGAAAATTAAAAAAAAGTAGAATAAATTGTCACCGACGTTCTGACGCAAGTTTTATGAAAAAGAATGTGCCCGTAGTGCACGTCCTTCAATATTGCGAGGCGTATAATGAAAAAGTTTCATAACGTTTAATGAAAGTTAGAAAAAGCGTCCGTGCGACTTTAATACGAGGAGATCGTAAAAATCTCGCGAGAGACCAAACGCGATTTTCCAGGAACAGACAAAAGTGAAAAGTCTGTGGTATTTTTCTTACGTACGTATAGAGGTGGTTCGTCTACTTTACATAAAGTAGATTTCAGTGTGTGTGCATTACGTATGGTTGTGTATATTTCGCTGGCCTTAGAGTCGAGTGCCATATGGTAACGTGAAGATTACTTGGGGGATCTTGGGAACACGATGAAATACGAATGCCCTTTTCCCTTCCTCGTTTGGCTCTAATGGCACGCCGGATGACCTTGGTCGACCTTCGACCGAATTTTTTCTAGAGAGTGTACTAAAATTATTCATAATAGCGAGATAAACAAAACTATAATATTATACATTTTGTTTTCAACCCCTAAACACCCCTTTCTCTTCCTCGTTTGGCTCCAATGGCACACCGGTTGACCTGGGTTGACCTTCGACCGATTTTCTTCTAGAGTCTATACTAGAATTATTAATAATAGCGAGATTAACAAAAATATATTTTGTTTTCAACTCTTCAACATCCCTTGAGATTAGCATAAATTTCAACCCTAGAGAATTCGATAAATATAAACATGTTAAGGGTTGCTTAAGTCTCAACCTTCATGAGTATTTGAACCTCTATAGAACGATACAAAGGATATATTATTTTTGGTAATCTTTCCAAGGGGTGAATCCCATTCTCCGCCAGAAAACATATTTTTCTTTATGTAACACACATTCAATGGACGATAAAATTCCTTATTTATATTTGATTGAATCCAACATCTTCGTGTTTCCAGTCATAACCATTTAATAAATTATAATAAGCATCACGCATCATAAAATATTTGTAAATATCTCTCTACAATCTATTTGTAAATCTCTCTACAATCTCACCCCGAAAAACCACCCTCGACATAACTCAATAACATCACATCTACCATTCCCCTGTCGTCAATTATACATTACTAAATAAATAATTCCCGAATTCTCATTTCCCAGATTAAAACCCTTATGTTTAACACCCTCACTCGTTTAATCTCGATCATCCCCTAGAACCTGCCGGAAATAGCTATATCACCTACCCTCGAACACGCGAAACCCTTCGATATCGCCAAAATCCTCATGATCGAACGTACGATACGAAGGTTTTCCTGATCCATCAATATCGTTAATGGTGTCACTGGCAGACCTTTTCCTCAAGTGTTCCATCTTCCCTCCCCCGAGCATTCGACCCTAGGTGTATGTACATATATCTTTACATAGCTATCAAACTCATCTTTCATCCCTTTATCGAGTCACATAAAACTATCTGGTGACAAGACCACATCTCCAATATCCTTTGTTTGTCCTTCTCAAATTTACACTCCCATGTGTATATATATATATATACATGGGGGTATATATCTATACAATATACAGATATACATATATATCTACATTTATAATATTACATCCTCACGTATATATATATCAAAAAAGTATAAGAAGGCTTATTTATAGAGCATTCAATTCTGCGTAAGAATCTGCCGGCAACTTGTTTGTGGAATATGCCATGACCGTGTTATAAAATTCCGACAGAAATTTTGTTTTCCCTGTGTTATTTAAATGGGAAATAGAGATGTGTTTAAGCGACCTCTAAATATTAATATTTTGAGCTAAAATTTATACAGGCTTCTCTTTTTACCTTTTTATAAGTTTAAAGCCTGTTAGTAGGAAGAAAAAAAAAGTTGCCCAAAAATGGCACAGACTAATATATATATATATCCGTGAGGATGTATAGATTGTATAGATATATACAGATCCAGATATCTACACACACACACACACACACACATGTATGTGTATATGTAGATAAACACGTAATATACGTTGCGGAATGCTGATGCCTGGCCAAGTGCAACCGTCACCGGTCCATACGTTACGGAACCGTTTACAAATGCACGTGTTCGATGCTAACCAGTGTATGTGCATGTATATACATTCAAATGTATCAAACTAATACCAGCGCAGAGTCTGCCTCGAGCAGGTGGGACGAGGTGCTAGTTTATCAGTGTGTTTCGCGGATACATATATATGTGTGTGTCTGTATATATGTATATTCGGCGTATGTATATTTCAAGCTGTGTACCAGCCGTCACGTTTAGTAGAGTGGATGTGCTGGGCACGGGGCTCGGTAGACCGGCCAGCACGCGGCGATGCATCAAGGACCCCTTCATCCCTCTCTCTCTCTCTCACTCTCATCCATTCCCTTAGTCACTCCCTCTCTCTTTATCTGTCTCTCTCTCCCTCTCTCTCTCTCTCTCTCTCTCTCTCTCTCTCTCTCTCTCTCAGTATCCTCCTCGTGCCGTCACCTTGCCATTCCACCCTTCCAAGGTAATTTATGGAAGGGCGGTTAACCTCCCGGTAGTGGAAGATCTGAAAGTCAGATCGCGAAACTACCCCCCTCACGATGGTTTACCCCGTACCACCCTGGTTTTCCCTTCTCGGCAAAACCTTGGCTACCAACGAGCCTGAGGTAATATTATATCCCCGTTTTCTCTGTCCTAGCTCCTAAAATCGTTCGCGAATACGAGACCGAGACAAGAGGCACGGGGGTGCCTCCAAGTATACAGCCGGAAATTTCTTTAGACGCGAGAGTGGGAAGATGTATTTAGGATCGTCGAGAAAAAAAAATCGACGACGGAAACGAAACGACGCTACGGGGATGAAAGACCAAGAAATTAAATCGATATTTTCCTAAACATAGAAAATTTCGAGAAAATTAAAAATATTTTTTGATTAGCAAGAAAATTGAAAAAAATGAAAACAATATTTTCACTCAATTTTCTTAATTATTTGTTTATCAAAAAAAAAAATTCTATATCCTAAAATGAATGGCGAACAATTTTTATAATTATTAATGCGCATTCAGCGAAAGCTAAACGAAAGCTCAATATTCGTGAAAAGACAACTAGACCGGAAGTGATATGACGGAAGATACATTGTACCATGTAACGAGGTTTTTAAAAACTGCATGTATTTTTCCAAGAAGGACAGGATGGACAACTGTGACGACACTCCTGGGAACGTGAAACAAATGGCTTAGTTATGAGGGATGAACGTTGGGTCTCTTTCATATACGGAATAGAAATAAATTACCGAAGGGGCTTGTTAGGAGCTTGTGTAATCCTCAGGGTTACTTTGTAAGACGGAACGTTGTCTTGAGCTATTAATACGAGAAAAAGAAAGGTAACGAAAAAAAAAGGGGAAAAAAACATCCCTTCCAGCTCAAAGGGTCTTCTTATCTTTGATCTCGCGCTCCTCTTTCTTATTCTTCAGCTTCCATATACGAGTATGATATCCCACCAGGTATTCCACCGCTGATTTTTCTGTCAAAGTGAAGAAAGACGAGTTCCCTCCGACCATTGTCTAGCGCAAACTTTCTTTTTTGCTTCATCGCCCGTAGTACTGCCCTCAAAGTTGCATTAACCCTCTTTAAGAGTCAGTTTTACAGACGTTACCAATTGAAAAACGCGATCCGCAATTTTTTCGGCACTGTGCAACCGATCGCGTTGAAACTATGAAAACATCTAGAAAATTATGGCAAAAAGTGCCTAAGAGTTTTATTTTTACAAAATTCTTGTTAGAGTTCTTTACATAATCTGAAAACTTTAATGCTAAGTATGTATGACGTTTTTGAATCGCTGGCCGCCTGGAACGTTTTTTTTTTAAATTTTTGAAAAAAAAAACCATTGTCAGGTACATTACGTTATAATTCTCAATGTATTCGTCAAATTTCAACGCGATCGATTGCTCAATATCAAAGAAATTACGAATCGCGTTTCGAATCGCTCGCAGCGAGCGATTCGAGAAAGCGATTCGTGATTTCTTCGGCACTGAGCTACCAATCGCCTTAAAATTTTCAGGGTATCTAGCAAATTATGGCAAAAAATGACTCTAACTATTTTTTTTCCAAAATGTTGATAATAGTGTTGCAGGCGACGAGTAATTCGAAAACGGGTGAGGGTTAAAGCTTTAAGGGTATCTAAAGAATTATAGCAACAATTTTGAAAAAATGCAGCGTTTAGTCACTTTTTATCATAATTCTCTAGATGCCTTCAAAATTTTGAGCCATTCGGTTGCTCAGTTCCGAAGATAATACGAATCGCGTTTTCGAATCGCTCGTCGCATGTAACGCTCACTCTTAACGCTTGCGCCTCTGTACTTCCTCTTGAAACACTCGTGCTACATCCGCGTAACGTAGCTTCGAAAAATCTTCGAAATAAAAATAATTCATCCCTTAGATCCCCCCTAAACTCACCCCCTTGTCTTTCTCTACTATTTACAAAAATAACTCTCATCCAACCCCTTGAATACTATTTTATAAATTCTCGGACTCGTTCGATCTGGCGCAAAGGGATAGAACTCTGGTGATGACAGTTGGCGAAAAAAAAAGACAAAATAAAAAAGCCAACGTGTTTCCGATATTATCACAGTTTTATCCGACGAGGTGGATGAAAAATTCCGATTACCGGCTCGATGTCCATCACGAACAGGAACACGGTAGTCATCCGTGCTACATACCCGGTTACGTATTTCGATCTCGTTATTTTCCTTTTTTTCAATACTTTTTTTTCGTCATTTGCCGAAGCTTCTGCCCAGTGGGTCATACATACCCCGCATACCTATCGTATCCTGGCATACCGAGGCCAAAACATTCATCGTGAATTCCAGAGCGCGGGTCCGTGCCGAGGTATCAAAGCAGCATGTTCGTATCACTCATATATATATATACACATATATTTTCACCCCTTGATTCCTCACCCTCCTATACTCAAATACACAGACGGAAAGACAGACACGCACATCCTTAAATTCGCGTATGTATAAACGTGTACATACAAAAGAGCGGGATGGAGCAAATATATAAGCTATAGTCGAACACGCGAGAGGAGAATATGAAAGAGAGGGATGGTTCGTACACGTATACGTAAAGTGACGTACAGAGCTCGCGTCCTTATCGCAGTAGCGCGACCTGGCAATCCTGGCATCCGGTAATGCGAGTCCCTTGACGTGTCGCGAGTGTGTGAGAACGAGCGAGAGTCGAGCAGGAAACGACAGGGCAACGAGATGTGTGTGTATGAGGGAGAAGGAGCAAGGAGGAGAGAGGAAAGGAGAATATGAAGAGGGACATTGGTATAGACGAAGGGTTGCGCGACACCATTCGTGGTGCTCTGTGCACTCGTAAAATTTCATATCTTCGTACGACAGCTGGGACTACGAGCCACACTTTCTACAACTGTGTATACAGATATGTTTACATTGTCAGGATGGGAGCAAAGCAGAATTTTTTATACAGTTAGGTACGGGATGGGAAAATAAGGGTAGGTCGCCTCGGGGACGGGGTGAGTTTTTTTTAGTACGATGTTGGATCTTGGGGGGAGTATTTAGTTTGTCGTTTGACTGTTTGTGGAAGTTGATAGATTGCTGATTAAATTGTGAAGTGGGTAAATCTTTGGTCTAGATCATCCACTTCAGAGAGTAGAAAAGGAAAGAATAGAAAGGGGTAGGTATGGAAAAAATTCCTAAAAATCGATGGTGCAACTTCAGCAAAAGTCTGAAAAATCGAAAAATGATCGCAATGGCTTTTGCAACTTTTGTGGCTTTTGAAAGCTCGAAAAATTACGCATAGAATGCACGTATGACAGCTATGCTACATAAGATTTTAAGAAAGTTACAAGCATTTCACTCGTACACTTTTTTCTTGGACAAAAAAACGAAAAAACAAAATTTCTAAACCATTTTTTTCCCACATATATCGATACTATCGGATTTTGATTAATTTCTCCAAAAACTGAAAATTCTCGAAAAAAAATTCACTTTTTCCAACTATTTCGCCCTTCTCGATTCTCATTGGCTCTGAATAGAAAAAGAAATCAAACGCATGTGAACGAATTCAAAACCTTTTCTGGTATAATTTTCATAAAAATTCTCTTTTTCTTCCTTTCCCAAGTAAACTCTTGTTTTCCTTCGACGTTAAAACAATATTTACAGTGCATTATTTAAGAAATGATATGTAAATGATATTGGTGAATGAGATATAGGATCAACCGCGTTCATAGAAGTTGGAAGGGATTAACAAAAAAGTGGTGAAGCACTTTGATATTTTTCCGACTCTGTTTTTCCAGGTGTTTTATCAAAACCTTATTTCAACCCTCCATTGCAATTTCATGGAATCTCTTTTTCCTGCGACCTCCCTCCCGCCCTCTCCCTCAGGGGTGGAATCCTCTTGGCTTACGTAGCACTACGAGCGGAGTGATAGTTTACCGAGCAAAAGTCACTTTGATGCACGAGCGTACGTAACGAAGTTAAAGTGGCTCTCTTCGCGATCTTATATTAGAGCCCCATGGGGGGTGGTTTTCATGTGTATGCGGTGGTGTGTTTCTGTGGGTTCCTGTGCGCGCGAGCGTATTACATACCTAAAGTGTACAGATGCTATGGATAGCAGAGATATCTGCTTGGGAATGCGAGCCACGCTTTCACCCTCTCTCTTTCATCCCCCAACCCTTAAAACTCACCCCTAGCTCCAACCGCTCCATTTTTTTCATCCTTTATTTTTCTCTTTCTCTATTCTCCCTCTCTCTCTCTCACTCTCATTGCACGATGCCCTCCCCATAGAGAAATCCCAATCTCTCCTCGAGAATTTTCAAACGTGTAGCTCCCGCCATTTTTTTCTCATAGGTACATTCCCTCCAGGCACGCTTCATTTCCAAGTTTGTCTTTTTCCCACACGTAAAGAAAAAGCAGAGACAAAGTTTTCTCGCACGCTACTACTCGACCGACGGAATATTATTCCATTTTCGATCAACGAGAGGGTTGTAGAGGGTTGAAAAAAATACTCCGGGGGTGTCTTCGCCCTATCCATCAACCGAATAAAAAGTCAGCCATCGATATGCGACACTGCGTACCTATCGGATTTCCGTTCCAATTTTCCACGGAATTTCCACTCGCGGAAACTGACATTGATCCCTCTTCAACCCCTTTTGTTTCAACCCCTATCCCTTCCTTCTCGTAACACGCACAAAAGCTTCTCGCTGCATCTTTCCTACGAACGAGTCCCACTCAATTTACCAACAAACCGAACCCTCGGAAAACTCGTAGCCACCACTTCTCTCTTCCGCAGCCCTTTCTCACCCCCTTCAACCGCACAACGTGTCCCCGAACGGAAATGCATATTTCATGAAGAACATGCAGATTAAGTGGTGGTCCAACTTTTCAAGCGTGTGTATTTCTTCTCCCACATCGCGCTTTTGAAAACCCGTTATCCCTTTTCCTCGTGGTCGACGAAAGCCTCGCGTTCTCTTACGACCCCTCTGCGCTTCGTATTATGGCTGTACCGTGTGTACAAACGCCCATAGACGTTGCTCCTTTTTTTCCTCCGCACCGCAAGTGACACGATTCATAAAATATTTTGATTTTCACAGCAAAACTTTTGAATTATTCAATTTCGTTAAGGCAACACGATTTCTAAAATATTAAATTCAACACGGGGTTACAATTTTTCAAATATACAATATTTCCATCGTACAATTTTTATAATATCGACCTTCTCGCATTAAACAATTTTCGAAACTTTTTCACAAACCAAATTTGCAAATTTATTTTCCAAAAAAAAAATAAACAACAAACTTTTTTATCGAACATGAGGAATGAATTTTTAAAAAAATCTCTTTTTTTTCCATATCCAGACTTATTTCGTTCTGTTTAATAACGGGATTACATATGCCCGGGATTCGCTCGAACGTTTTCTGCATGTTCCGGAGTTTTCGTAGTCGCAGACTGCGGGAAAAGAGAGAGCGCGGGTTCCCAAGAGTCGAGTAGGACAATGAGACTAAAACGAGAAAACAGTGAGAGAAAGCGAGAGAGAGAGGGAGAGAGAGAGAGAGAGAGATAGAGAGTGAGCGCGAGAGAGCGGGAGAAAGGGGGGGGGGGGGGGAGAGAGAAAATACTGCAGGAAAAAAGAAGAAAATATTTCCAACTCGGAGCTTACCACTCGACCCTGCAACCCCCTCGTCGAGGTTGCTCGACGTACCGAAATTTTGCACGAATCTCATGAATAGTCTCGGACGCTCGACGCACACGTTCGCCGTTCAACGTGAAAAACGGACCGGCGTGGTACATGTACAGCGTATAACTAGCCGCGACAAAGCGTCCACGTGTGCTCTCCCGACTGCGACGTTCAAAAAGCAAACTCGTCGTGAGTTCTCACCTACCCTTCGTACCTGGCACACGTGGCACTTGCCAACTGGACGCCTCCCTTTCGACTTTCTCTATCCGATGCCTGGGAAGGAAAATAAGGGCGAAGGTATCCTCTCTTTCTTTTTTGTCCTCCAGGATTTTGCTCTCTCTCTCTCTCTCTCTCTCTCTCTCTCTCTCTCTCTTGCCTTGTTTGCTGACTCGTTAGGCGTCGAGAACGTCGAGATATATGTTTTTTTGTTTCTTTACGAGTCAGCTCTTTTTCTCAAGAGGGCACTACCTATACACTTTTCAATCGAAATCCTTAAACGTTATCATTCCCGCCGGTCCATTTCACTCGCGAGATCAATATTTGAATTCGTACCGAAGAAACGTTAACGCCCGTTCTATTTTCGAATCGAGGACGAAGAATCAAAGAGAAATATTATCTTCGTTAAGAGAATCGTGCTCGAAGATCCAAACGTCTTATTTATTTTTAATTAACTAATTAAACCTGTCAATATTAATTCCTAACTTCCTTCAAACGCACATTTTATAATTTAACAATAATTGAACAAATTATTCTTTAAACACGATTCAAATTACAATCGATAATTAATTACTATAATTATAATAAAATAGTAACACAAATATTCTTCGTTGTATTTTGTCAGAAGAATATTTTTGTTTCGATTTTTCTCGTAACACTTTCACCTCGTCTGAATCAGAGACGAGAATGCCATCGGCATATCGTAATCCGAAGAGAGAAAGAGAGAAATGGAGGGGATAATGAGAGTGCAAAGTGTATGAAACGATCGTAAAATCCATGAACGAAGAAAATGTAATCGTAACTCGTGACACACGTACGAAGTAAAAGTAGACGGTATACGTAACTGTGTACTGTATATAGAATATATATACATATATATCCGTATAAGTGTATATATCAACGGAAGTCTCGGTAACTGTAGCCGGGGATGCCCCTCAGGGCCTTTACGAGGCTCAAACGATCTACGTGACAAGGCTCGTGCAAACACTCTCCCTCTCTCGTAACAGTATAACACCCAACGATAGCAGAGAGTTCTTGTCACCGTTGGGTTTTCTCTCGAGTCGGGGTAGGATTTATGGATACTGCGAAGGTATAACGCCCCGTACGAAAGGAGGCGAGAGTAAGAGACAGAGAGAGAGAGACAGAGAGAGAGAGAGAGAGAGAGAGAGAGCAAGAGGGAGAAAGAGAGAGAGA
Organism: Tryphoninae sp. A BG-2022a; assembly: GCA_030522965.1. Lineage (NCBI taxonomy): Eukaryota > Metazoa > Arthropoda > Insecta > Hymenoptera > Ichneumonidae > Tryphoninae sp. A BG-2022a. The sequence goes on along the minus strand of JAPYZT010001971.1, from coordinate 8,615 downwards.
GACTATGAGAAAGAAAGAATGTACAATAGGACAGAAAATAAAATACGGAGGAATATATTTTTTATTTTTTGTTTTGTCAGTTCGTATACAACGTATTAGCACATTCAGGATTATTGTCCATACAAATATGGTAATCCCTTAAGGTAGGCCAGACATCGAAGACGCGTACACAATCTCGTATAAAATTGGAGTCATTAACCGCGAAGAATATTATAATAATCGTTATTTGCGTTTGAGAATAGGCAAGAAGAGAGAGAACGAGAGTAACAGGGGTAGGTGAGAGGGAGGGACGAATGGGGGATGAGAGAGAGTTGGAAATTTCATGTATAATGGCTTTACTCGAGTAAGCTACTGTGCATAATTGCATATACAGTCTATCGCTTGTATAGTCACAGGTAAACTAATACGTATGTTTCCATATAACTATATACTTTCCTCATATTCATATACTCATATAATTCCGAGTGCATGCTCATAATCGCACTTCCGACCGGTGGTCTTATACCACTACTTACGCAATATGCGTCTGGTGAAAGTTTTCACGTTCTACATACGGTACGTTCGTGTAGGGAGAGGTGGGGAGGGGATGAGGTTTGGTGATAGTAGAAAAGGTTTGGGGGTGGGAAAAGGGATGAAGGGTTTAAAGGCATACGATGAAACTGAATCCCTCGTTGAACAACGTTTCCTCGGTTTTCCTCTAGTGCCACGAGCATTATTAAACCGGTCAGTTTCATCGTGTGAAAATTTCCGTGGGGTTGCATTTATACTCTCACCCTCTGTGAGGTACTCTCTGAATTTGCTAGTTCCTCGGGAGCTTGTGTGTGTTTGAATACGTATATAGAAATAGGTAGATGTGAGTAAGAGTCCGGGTGGCACGAGAATGCAGAGAGTGAACTCAAGAAACAGGAGCGAGAGAGCCGAAGGCAAGAACCCTTCAAAGTTATATAAACACGACTTCTCTCTTCTTCTCTCCTTCCCATGTCCTATAAAAGCTAAATGAGAAAGAGAGAGCGGGACAGAGACAGGGTGCAAGGGGGTGATCTCGTGGCCGACAAACGTTCGCTGTCTTACGCTGCACCGCGGGCATTTCCGTCTTTCCTAAAGGCGTACTCCGTTTCCGGTTGCAACGTTGAGAACTGTGCAAGCACACCGGGACACCACACAACGTATCCACGTCCGAGCATTGGCGTATAGATATATTTTGTACATGCACGTATGCGCGTCCGTGTGTTTACGCGTACACATACCGACAAGCGCCTTCGTCCACTCGTCCGTCTTTTCGTCCAGCACCGCGGCGTTAACTCACGTCCGCCAGCTCCGACGCGTTCACGATAGTAGAGCTAAGGGGGGGGGGGCCCAGCTGGGGTCTCAACGTCTTGCCTTCCTCACGGTACGACTCTCCTCCTCTCAATGATTCTACGATGCACCTCGTTCGCTTCTCGTGTTATAAAAGAGGTAGCCTCGATTGTGAGACACGTCACTCTTTCCGAGCTTTAATGTCCGGATCAATTTCTTCTCTCTCATTTATCTCGTTCTCCCGTTTTATTATTTTCGTTGTTATTTTGAAACTTTTACGAACAACTTGATAAATGATACGAAATAGATGGGATCAGGCTGTAGTTTAGTTCCATGACGCTACCGCCAGTGCCGCTCGCGGCTGTCGATGCGACCGTGATATGCGCGCCTCTAGCGGTAGCGTCATGGAACTACAAAAGTAACGGTTATATGCAAATGAACGTAACTTTGTATTTAAAAAGAGCATTTAACGGAGAGGATAAATTAAAATATAGAGAGACAATTAAATTCGATAGAAATAAACCGCTTTTATTAAAATATCGTAAAATTTATTGTTGCATCATTATTACCTTAACGGTCCAATAAAATTGTTATCAGCTACCAGGTATCATACGTTACACGTGTAATACGTGGCACGCTTTGACTTAGGGTCAACAATGCGGTTAGACTGGATTCTGCAATAAGAGGGACCATAGTTTAGTTACCTGTGGCGTATAAGGGAGTGCTACAGAGGACAACGTGCGATAGGCACACATTGCAAGCCCACGGGAGCATCGCGGCATTAAACAGCAACGCACCGAGGTCCCGTATGGTGAGAATACAAGAGAGACAGAGAGTGGGAGACCTCGTTATACAGCCGCTTTGAACCTCTACACCGCAAACTCCCGCGTATACCCGTTTAACTCACGCACCCTCTCCCCCGCATACACACGCAATTTCAAGTATAATCTCGTTACATTATAACGCCACAATATCCGCGTCCGATCTCCCGAGGGACAATAATTATTTCCGCTCGGTATAATATCAGATTATGGTAGAAGGCCGGCAACGGAGAGATAGAGAATCGGGAAGAAGGGGGCTGCGTCCGAACAGGTTCGAGCCGGGAATATATACAAGCTGAAGCGAAAAGGCAGATCCCATATCCCAACTTTTATGAGATAAACGCGTATGACGTATACGATATGATGTAAACCTATATGTTTATGAATTTTATGTATACGTATGTTGATGAATGCTCGCGTGGAGTTGAAAATATCATACGTGCCAACAGAGGCTTGAAAAGGTTCATTGACCCTTTGCCCATGCCCCAGATAACTTGTAACTTCGCATTTCATAATATTCTACCGACTCTACCCACTTTTGTCCAGCGTGGATAATTCTACGTTCATGATAATTATCATCGTGTCGATATGCACTTGGATAATTATTTCAATTCTTATTGACCCAACCGTTCTGTAACAATTGTTATGAGCACAAAGTCGGATGCAGTCCACGACGCCACCACTAGGGGGCGCGCGCGACGGGCTACTCGGTGCGCGCGCGCCCCTAACGGTGGCGTCATAGAACTACGAAACGAAGATCGACTCACTTAGACGATTCTACCGACTAGAATATTATCCGACGTAGCTAATTGCCGACAAGAACAAGTGTTCCACCTTATTAAAACATCCTTTTGATAAAAAAAACAACTGTGCCACTTTGCGAAAAACTTTACGTTACTTCCGACCGGTGAGATGTTTTCCGGTAAAGTTGTTATTTAGGAGGGTTATCCTCACCGGAAGAGCTGTTACACGGTAGAGTCGTTCCCCGGAAGAGTTATTATACGCGAGACTTGTTCACCGCGAGAGTTATTATACGGAAGCGTTCCTTTCTCCGTTGAGTTTTATTATTCGGTAGAGAAAAATTTTTTTTCGGCGTTTCACTCGATGCAAGTTGCATTATGATAGGGACGGTCCGGTGCAAAATTTTCTGTCGCATGTTTTTTTTTCTTCTTTTTCCGGTAGATTTGTACCACGGTAGAGTTGTGTGTACCGGTGAAGGGGTTGGAGTTATAACTCGGGTAGCTGTGAACGTGCCAGGCCCCGCGTGGTTTCTCGTAAACTGCGGAAGCTCCAACGGAGCGAGTCACGTGAAGTTTCTGGTGTAACGCGGCCATGCGGAACAGGGCGATGGTGTACATTGGTACCGTCCTCGCGGTTCCGCTCTTGCACACGCGAATGACCCCGTACTGAAGATAACGCGGTCGAGCGGGTAGATGCGCGATGCGCGCTACGTCACCGCGTCACCCTTTCCCCGAATTTTCTAACGGTTCGGCATGTGTGCGCGCGCGTGCCCCCGCGCACTCCGACAATCCACCGGAGACGAAAAACGGTACGTGGAACGAAGGACAAAAGCGAAATTAATTTACAACCCTGTGTTCTTCGTTACCCCGCGTTTCAATCCGCGATCTACAACGGTTTCGAAATTGTCGAAATATATCAAACGAATACACTCGGCTTATTGTTCGCGGGGGTGGAAAATTTCCAATTTCAAGCTCACCGTGACGGAAAATCGTGGGGAAAAAAAATCCAAACGGCCTTGTCGCGGTATGGCGCGTCGACGTTAGTCACGCGACTCTCGTCGTAATTGTCGCTTCGACCTGTTCCGTTTGCAATTTTTTTTTCATCCACCCTCGGGTTTCAAAGAATTCAAGAAGGAACACATTGAAGGTTCGAATTTTTGAAAAATTTTTTGATGAGACTTTTGATGTTGTTCGAGTCTCCGATGATTTAAAAAATTAATCCAATAACGAATGGAGAAAATAGAACGAGCTTATTCGCAAACTAGGAACGTAGTCCGCGAATCGCTGCGTGACAAATTGTCGTTTGAAAAATCGCGGCTACATCCACGTGGCCTCGTCCGCTCGAAAGTCGATTCGTTTCGTAGTTACAATGATAATTAATGGTTTTCGTATATACGTCGTATTCGCGAACATTGGCTTAATATCCGAAGACGTATCGGTCGGCCTGCGACTTTAGCGTTTCTCGTCGGCGATGCCGAGAATCCGCGACAGTACACGCTTGCCTCGTATAAGCCGAGAACGTTAGACGCGAAAACCTCCGTGACCGTGCGCACGAGTGGGTACCAATTATTTGCCCGGGATTCATCGTTCTTGGGGGATGGGATCACGACACAGAACGAGTGATTTACGAACGGGACAAAATCCTTTCGGTCGTATAAATCCATGTGGAGGATTCAGAAAAAGCGCGAGTCCTTCCCGGCGTTTCGTTACAATACGTACTATTTCGTTAGGGTCGATTTTTTTCATCGAATTTAACAAGAGGTTGATCGATTTAAGGGTGGGATTTTGTAGAAAAGGAATTCTTCCTTGAGAATATTTTCGACTTACAGATAAATTGTGCCGACAGATTTTATATGTTCTCTATACGTTCGTCATTTTTAAACCGTGTGAATAAAAGCAACCCTTGAGAAAATAATTTCAAGCCCTAAACAACAATTTGGTAAAATATCGAATTTACGTGAAAATATATTTGTCCCTTAAGTAACAAAAATCACTCTGTCTTTCTGCATTTTATAATCTCTCTCATACTCAAATAAAAACCACCCCCAAAAAATCTCACGACGTCTCGTTTTTCCCATCTCTAAACGATTACTACGTTCCCCCGAGGAGAAGTAACTTATGTATCACGACACATGTTCATACGTATAACACGCGATATAAGACCATTCCCTGAAGAGAAGCGAATGCGTGCAGCACGTAAAAGCGAGAGAGATAGCCAAGGATTTGCTGAGGCGAAAGTTTGTATCGATGTTACAAAAATCGATGGCATAAATCACTTGGGCTTCGATACGGGTTGCCCGCGGGGGTTATCGCGTTTATTCCACGGGGAGGGTGCGAAATGCAGGAAGGGTAAAAGTGGCGGTGAGGGAAAGAGGTACACGAGAATATAAAGGATTCGAAGTCGATGATACAGCACGGCGGCCGGAGGGAGGTTTCACGCGTCAGCAGTAGTACAGGCATGCATGTAGTCAGACACCGCGAGGCTGCCCAGAGACCGGGAGGTCGTCGGTTCTCTATGCACACGATGGAAATGGTGCGGCTTGGCTAAGAGGCAAACACAAGTCTGCCCCTAACTTGACTTACCCCCTATACAACATATATATACATATCATATGTCATATTATATCATATTATATTATATTATATTATACTATAATATACTATATTATACTATGCTATACTATACTATACTATACTATACTATAGTATACTATATTATATTATATTATATTATATTATACTATAATATACTATATTATACTATGCTATACTATACTATACTATACTATACTACAGTATAGTATATATTATATTATATTATATTATATTATATTATATTATATTATATTATATTATATTATATTATATTATATTATATTATATTATATTATATTGTATTGTATCGTATCGTATCGTATCGTATCGTATTGTATTGTATTGTATTGTATTGTATTATATTATATTATATTATATTATATTATATTATATTATATTATATTTATAAATAATTATAAATATAGAAATTGTATATATGATATATTGTTATAGCAAGGACGTCTCACACCAAGCAGTAGTAACGGCAGTATCTGCACGGGCATAAGCAACGGTCGACGCCACAAGCACGCCCGTTGCACGATACCGGCGCGCCTCTCGCAGTAGGGATAGTCAGGTACGAGTCAGACGGCCGAGTGAGCGTCAGTCTATCGTAGCCGCGCGTCGCGACACCACGTGTGATGCCCTCTCTCGTTCCCTCATAATCGCATAGACCCTTCGGCCAATGTGAAAATTATCCTTCTTCTTGTCAATTCAGTGAAACGAAATAATTGTGCGATTGTTAAATAATTAAATATAAAAAAAGAAATAAACGTATCTTAAAATTAAAAAACAAAAATTACACTTATAACAATTATAGTGAAAGCTCGTGTTGAAATGGCAGTTGGATTAACAAATGGGGAGTAATATAGTTATGTTTGTTAACCCGGAAAGAAGATCGTGACGGACTTTTGGTGAAATAACCTGCGAGGACGAAGCTTTTATTTTATTTTCTTGATTATTATTACTATTATTACTATTATCATCATTATTATCATTATTATTATTATTGGTATTATTAGTTTCTTACTTTAATTAAATTGTATTTTTGAAGAAAAAACCTTTTTCTCGTGTGGTGACGTGACTTTGAATGTTCTCGGAGACATACGCACGCATACACTGTTGATTACGACTACTTACGTGTGTGTACCGACGACTTTTGCGCGACGAACTACACTGCGGGAGAAAACTTCGGGACACGTGCGATCGATGAAGCTGCTCGAGACTACGTTGCATTGAGGTACCTACACGTTACTACATCGTAAAACTTTCGTTTTTATTTGTTTCAACCAATCGATTTTTAATTATCGATTTCTTTCAATTCTTCTTTTTTCAAAAGTTTGAAAGTTTTTAAAAATATTTCTGTCCAACGATATCGAGAGTGACGAAGTTACGAACTGCGCTACGTAACGATTGACGAATTATACGCGTTATCAAGCTCTATTTTAATTTCATCGAATCGAACGAAATTTTGAAGTTTCTTTGTTTTTGTAAATTCGACTTTTAGCTCGAAATACCGATTTTTTTAGTTTTGACCCTCTCGCCTTTACTACAGGCCAGGTGAATCCCGTGTGAGAGATATTTCAGCTTTAAAGCCAGCCGTCGAGTGTTGTACGCGAGTCAAATACGGCTGGCAAGGCCCTCAGGCTTTTTCGCGCGATTGTATCGCTCATTCCATTATATTTGTACGGGCCCATATATCCTTTTTATTTCACCACCACCCTGACGCACTCGAATTCGCCTTCTTTCTTTCACCCATCCCCATTTTTGTCCCCCTTTCTTTGTTTCAAATTTCCTTTCCCTTTTTTTTAATTCTTTATTGTCCCTTTCTCACAATTTTTCCGACGAAGCGACGGCGTTCGTGCACGCGCCATATTATCTCGCGGTTGTATCGCCGAGTGCCGTCCGCGTAACCCTTGCCCCCCGCCCCCCCCCCACACACCTTACGCCCGCGCTCCTTTTTTTCTTCCCTTTCTTTCATTTTTCTTTTTCACCCTCGCGCGGTTTTTTTGTTCCCTCGACCTCGACGTAAAAACGTTGTACCTCACGCGAAAATGCAATTTCGCGCCCTACGATCCACCGGAAGTGCGAGGGGGGCCTCGAGGATTCGAATTTCTTCCGGAATTTTGCAATTTCCCTATGTGCGACACGGAAATATATTTGACAAAATGAAATAAAAGGAACATGAAACAAGACAGTTTCGATCGTGGGTCAACGAGAGACTCGTCGTAACACCCTCGACGTAGAGCGGTAAAAATATGAAAACCACGCAACGACCCTATAAAACCATCCGATACTTTTATTTCCAAGGGATGAAAAATTTCCCAACAAAATATGTTTTCAGTTCGATTTTTTATAGTTGAACGACCTAGGAGGGGGATGCTAGTATAACCCAGAATACCCTGGTCCTTTCCCACCCTCTCTTGTTCACCTTTGGAACCACTTTGAAAAAAAAATTCTCTCATTAATAATTTCCATTTTCTTCCTTAAAAAAAAAGAAGCAAAACAAAGAAAAAAAGATAGAAATTCTCACGAAACTTTGCCAATTCGGATAAAGAAGAGAAGCGAGTCACGAGCCCGAGGTTTGAAATGCACTTTTCCCAAATCAAATCTGTCGTAGAACGTCGGAAAGATTTTCTTTGTCCCAGCGGGACGTATGACAGTGGAAGACTTTACGGACGGCTCTCTCGCAATGGAAGAGACGGATCGGCTAGCGAGCTGGTGGTTCGGAAGAAGGAAAAAAGAAAAGTTTTTCTCGTTGGTCGGGAACCGAGAAGAATCGCAAAGTAACGAGGGAGGGGAAGGATGGAGAGGAAGAATAGTACGACGAGGTTATAGTCGAATGATATCGAATAATAAAAAGAAAAGAAATTAGAATGTCGGAACGTGGAAGTAAGAAAGCGTCGTAGCAATAGCTTATGGAACTATCCGGATACGAGGCCACCCTGATCTTATCTTATCGAATATTTTTACTCCCGGTCTCATCTCGCATTCTCCGTTACTGACTGGAACAAATCGTGTGCCTATAATAATAATAATAATAATAATAATAATAATAATAATAATAATAATAATAATAATAATAATAATAATAATAATAATAATGATAATAATAATAATAATGATAATAATAATAATAATAATAATAATAATAATAATAATAATA